>JASCZI010211633.1:0-23137 GCA_036250425.1 Stylosanthes scabra | reverse complement strand
GTGTGATTTAATGTGTGAGTGGATGATGTGAAGTAGGAGAAAATCTAAGGGTGCTTTCATAGAAGGCCAAGTAGGACTATGAAATCTGTAGAAGAAATCTTTGAGGGTAACGTGGATAGATTACGGACCAATGAGAACTTGATCTTCATCCTCATACCAACCACGTGGACATTGGGACCACACACTACTCCACCTATTTCATCCAACTTTGTTTATGTCTCTTTCCCTGTCTTATGCTCAAGTCCTGAGTATTTTGGAAGATCATTAGATCCCAACAAGAACAATTTAATGAAGTGAGATAAGTGGAGGAGAGTAAACATGTGATTCTTCCATGCCTCAGAAAAATGGGATTAATGCCGCCCTTCATTTGAAGTTCTTCTGAACCAAGTTCATGAAGAATAATACTAATTAAGTAATTTTTTTTTTTAAAAAAAGTATGGAATGAACTAAAATAATCAGAGGCATATGTGTATCTATTAAGGGCTAAAACTAAATGACCAACTAAATGACTAAAACTAAAGTATTGCTACTCTAATTTTTTTCTTTCTACTAGAACAAATTTATACTCTATAGATGTGATTTTTCTACTCATTTTATTTTTATAAATGGAAATTTGCTAAACACACTAAAATATATATAAAAGAATAAAAGTTTAATTTTAATTTACTGACGGTGAAAATTTTTTTATACTAATAATGCATAAAAATTAAATTAAAAAATTAATAACACTCAAACAAACAATTTATATAAACATTTTTTTTTGATGATTATATTTTTTTTAGTCATATGAATTTTTTTTTTATCAAATCCATTATTTTCAGTCATTTTTTTCGGTCTTACACTTATCTTAGTGTACACGCAAAAATTGATGATATTTCTTTGAAATTGATAAATGATAGACTAATGTCTTGAAATGGTAAAATTAAAGTCTAATTGAAAATTTATCTCAATAATATACTTTTTTCATGCACGTAAATTAATAAATTTTGAAATCAAACCAAGGAATTTTTATCCCATTTTACTCTAATTATATGACTAATTCGATACTTTATCATCTTTTGTTGCTCTTCACCAATTTAATGGGATTTTTTTTTTTCTCTCATGGCAATAATGTACATCATTATCATATTCCGAATTGGTTTATGGTTCAGAATGTTCAAGACTCTAATTGCTTTGTGTTTATTATCCACATGTCCTTCATTTCCTCAACCATCATCTTCAATCTTCACCCTCACACTCTCACTTCCAACCTTCAAAATAATGCCTTAAGCTGAAAATTTAATGCTATAATAATTTTAAAAACAAAAAAACAAAAAAAAAGGCACAAAATTTTTTGTTGAAAATGGCTGATCTCTTCTCCAGAAGCTTCCAGTGCCTGTTGGTTCCAAGCCGCAATCTTCCCCAAAAATCTTCGGAAAGGCTTCGAATTTCAGCTCCAATTCCACTTCCCAAACGCTCTCTCAGAGTTACCCAGCATACCCATGTGCTTGCCAATTCCACTTCAGCTTCAAGCTCTTCTTCAAACTCTGTTCCTGAAGATGTTGACATTCTCTCTTCAACTGGTATGGTTGCCATTTCTGTCAAGATGTTAACTTTTTTCCTTTTCATTACATGGGCTTAGGTCAAATTTCCATTTTGTGTACTTGGATTTTTTTTTATTGAGTTTTCTGAATTATGCAATATACTAGAGCTTATTGTTATCATGGCAGAGTGTTCCGATGGTAGTGTTGTGTTCAATTTTGCCAGTGCTAGTGAGATTAGAAAAAGGATGGCTGAGTTGGAGCAAGAAAAACTAGCCAGTGAGGGTGTTGAGGAAGTTGGTGAAGGTGGTCCAACTTTGTTGAGTGAAGGTGTTGAAAAATTGAACACTGAGGTTGATCATAATCTAGTGGAGGAAATTGAATCGTCTTCAACTGTAGTTGTTGGTCTTGCTGATCGAAATCTTCAGCTTCCTGTGAATGATGAGGAGAGTAAGGTGCTTGATAATGTCTCTAAGGCAGCTGTGACCAGTGATGAACATGAAATTGATGGGCATTTGATGTTGGATTCAGTAGAGGATGTTCAGCATAGAATTTCAAGTGAAGATGTTGCTCCTGAGGGTAATGATGTGCCAAGCGTGTCTGAGGAAGATTCTGAAACTGATAATCAGAAAGAAGTTGTAGTTTCTACGGTTACTCCTGAGTCAGATATGATCCCTGATCTGAATAGTCTTGCTTCCGGTGAAGTCGAAGTGAAAGAAGGTGATGCCGTGGCATATTAGGTGTCTTCTTAATCAACATTATTCGTTGAAGTTTTTAAGAGTTATTGTTCTCTTTGTCAGGTAGAAGCCTAACATTGAAGTTGCTACTCTCTCTACAGTTGACAAGGGTGATGGGGTAGACAGAGCAATAAACAGCGCGACTGATGGCATTGCTGCTGATACAGATGAACCTATAACAGTATCCAGTTCTTTAGAGCTAGAACAAGTTGCTGACAACAAAGAAATAACACTCGAAATTGTGGATGTAGATAGAGCAGCAAACAGCCTGACTGGTGGCATCGATATGGATGCCGACTCTAGTGAGTTGATCCCAGTATCCACCCTTTTAGAGCCTGAACAGGTTGCCGATGACGAAGAAAGAACTCATCTTATTGTGGATGTAGATAGAGAAGAAAACAGCCTTGCTGCTGGTGTGGATTATATGATCAGTGAATTGATGCCAGTGTCCACTTCTTTAGAGCCTGAACAAGTTGTTGATGGTGAAGAAGAAATGGCTAACAATGTTGTGGATGTAGATAAAGCAGCAAACAGCCTCACTGCAGGTGTTCATTCTGATAATGTTGATGGAGATAAAGCGGAAATCAGCCTCACTGCTGGTGTTGATTCTAATATTGGTGAATTGGTGGCAGTTTCTTCGGAGTCTGCACAAATTGCTGTTGATGAAGAAACAACTAACCATATCATGGAAGAGCCATTTGATGAAAGTAAAAGGGAAAACTTGTTCACGGTTAGTCTTATTTACCTTGCTCGAAAAGCTGAAATTAACATGTGCTTTGGACATGATTTCTTTTAGTGCATTTAGCTATTCAACATTAGTGAACTTAACGGCTGAGAACATTCCCTTTTAATTCCATTTTTGATGAGTTCATGTGCTACTGGTTCTAATATGAATATAACATTTGTGTTTATTTTGTTCTAGTTACATGACTCGGTTGCTACACCAGATTTGGAAAACAAAACAGATGTGGGAAATATGGAAAGAAATGATTATGAAAAACCTTCACTTCCTACTGTACCAGAGAGTTATGTTGAGACAGCTAGTCATGGGTATGCGAACGATATTCTCTCTTCAGTTTTATAAATTACACTGAAAGTAGAAACCATTATAGATGTGATGATCTAGGTTTCATCCTCGTATGTTTTGGAAACTTGCATGTGGACAGGGGAAAAAGTTTAACAACACAGCTTTGCTTAATTTCCGGTGCTGCTTGCTTGCCTCATCCCTCTAAGGTACCTTGAAGATTTTAATATCTTGACTATCTTTGTAATGAGTGGAGATAAGAATGAAACATACCAAGTTTACATGTTAAATCAAATTTTGAGGAAAAAGAAAAAGATGAATGACTTAAGTTTTCTAAACTTCACTAGGGTATAATGCAAGTTTGCTCTTTGAGGGTGAGCCTTGGCGCAACGATAAGGTTGCTGCCTTGTGAACTAGGTGTAAATCCTCGAAATAGCCTCTCCGCTTGCAGGAGTAAGGCTGCATACCTCTACCCTTCACAGACCTCATCAGGTTCGCTTTGTGTGTCGGGATGCTCTTTTTTATAAAATGCTAGTTTGCACAGCCAGTAATTATGATGAGTTTCTTGTTGCATCTCATCTTCTTTCTAATTTTTTTTACTCTATATACAAAGCATCCTGCAATTGTTTGTTGTTTGTTAAGTGATGGAAGTTATACCTAAAATTATGGGACTACCCATGCATATGAACTCCTCCAAATGCATTATTTACACATATCTAGAAATAGTATAACCATCAATGGTCCAATCCTTCTAGCCTAGTTACCTATTAATAAGATAAGTTTAGCATGTGCTTATCATACATGAGATTTTACTGATGTGAACCTTGAATCCTAAACGATGGATGGTAAATAAGCCAACTAATAACAATTTCCAGGCATCGACAGGTCGAGAAGATGCATATTTGATTTCTCACCCCAATTGGCTAGGTGTGGCCGACGGAGTTGGTGATTGGTCACTTCAAGGTATATCATACTGTCAGTTGTGACTGTCAAAGCACTTGTCGGTTTTAATCCATACTTATGCAGCTGAGAAAACTGTGCAGGGAATAATGCTGGATATTATATCAGGGAACTCATGGAAAAGTGTGAAAATATTGTGTCAAATCGGGGAAACCTTTCAACAATGAAACCTGCAGAAGTTATCACCGGCGGTGCTGCCAAAACCCAAAATTCAGGATCATCTGCTATTCTGGTGGCTCATTTTGACGGTCAGGTAGATAAATGAATAACCGAATTGCTAAGGGATTCAAGCTAGAGTTTAGTTAACATAAAGCTTCTTCAAATATGTAATTAATCCATATAACTTTATTTTTAGGCCTTTCATGCAGCCAATGTTGGGAACACTGGATTTATGGTAATAAGAGATGGTTGCATCTTTAAGAAATCATCTCCCATGTTCCATGAGTTCAGTTTTCCATTACAAATAGTTACAGGTGAAGATCCATCAGAAATCATTGAGGTATGTGTCTATGATCCACCTCATATTCATTGTCACCTCTAATGTATTGAAACCTTATATCTCACAAATCACAATGTGTGTTTCAGGGGTACAAGGTCGATGTAAATGATGGTGATGTGATTATAACTGCAACTAATGGTCTTTTTGACAATCTTTATGATCAAGAAATAGCATCAGTTGTATCAAAGTCACTACAAGCTAACTTGAAACCTCAGGTTGATTATTACCTCTGCCTTTCATTCCATAGTAATCTCAAAATTCTAACTTAGCTTATGTTAAAGTGTAAGTATGGTTATATAAACTGCAGGAAATAGCTAAGTTGTTGGCCATGAGAGCACAGGAAGTTGGAAGATCATCTTTTGCCAGAAGTCCTTTCGGCGATGCGGCGCAGGCGGCCGGGTATGTGGGATACACGGGCGGCAAGCTTGATAATGTAACAGTTATAGTCTCATTAGTTAAAACTACATAGATTCATAGATACATAGGTACCTCTCTCTCTCTCTCTCTCTGTGTCTTAACTGCTTGTCTGCTTCTTTATTTATATTTCCTCTGTAAATAAATACAATCATTATTTGTAAATTTCTCTCTTTGTAATTTTTAAATTTGGAACTCATTTAGAACAAAATTTAAATTCTTACAAAAATCTAAACTTTTCTGCTACACATTTCATAAAGTTTTTGAATTAATCACATGTACCATTACATTTCCGTAAAAATTTTAATACTAATGCAACAAAATAACAAAAATAAGCTGCTGAAATCGAAACTCCGAAAAAGAACATATTTGACTTTGAAAAAAATAAGATGACTATGGAATCTGAATCAATCAAAATTCAAAATACGAGGTGGCTAACAAAACTAGCATGATGACACGTGGCAGTGCTCTTCAAATAAATAAGAGAGTGCTCTCACTCTATTCTTCACTTGTTCACAAGAGAGAAAGTGAAAAGTGAAAACCAACCACCACAAATGGCAGCAAAGCTTTCACTCTCACTCTCACTCATACTCATCATTCTGTGTGCTGTTGCTGCCATCATGTGTGAGGGAGCTCGTTCACCGCCGCCGTCCGTGGACTGCTCGAGCCTGGTGTTAAGAATGGCAGATTGTTTGTCATACGTGACAAATGGGAGCACCACAACGAAGCCAGAAGGTACATGCTGCTCTGGTTTGAAGTCTGTACTGAAAACTTCACCGGAATGTCTGTGTGAGGCGTTCAAAAGCAGCGTTGAGTTCGGTGTGGTGTTGAATGTGACCAAGGCCTTAGCTCTTCCTTCTGCTTGCGCTCTCTCCTCTTCTTCTGCCACTGATTACTGCGGATGTAAGTTTCAATTTTCTACATATACATGCATGCATTATTCTTATTATTTAATATGGTGTAAACACATACAGTTAACTTCATTCACATGAAGTTGATATCCGATTGTTCGTGACACCTGCACGTGAGTATCCACCATTTAATATTTGATTAATTTTGGTAACGTGGTTATTTATTATTATTATTTTTTTTTTTTGCAGTGAGTGGAGCGCCTGCTGCTACTCCTGGTGTTTATCACTCTCTTGCCTGGTTTTGTTATTATGTGACTCGTTATATTTTGTCTTGTTTCTGCAACTTTCTCATCTCAATCTTAATAGTAATACTTTATGCCATTGCCATGTACACAATCTTGGTTTCTCTGTTTGCTAGCTGTTAATCATCATAATTGACATAGATATTATTCCTTTAATTTATTAGTGCGGTACAGAGATTGTGTACCTAACACAATTTGAAGAATTATGAATCAATAATTATTATTTAAGCTTAAAGATGGAAATAATTTACTCCCTCATTCATGGGGTTTAGTAGTCTATCATTATCTTGTTTTTTCCCACTTTGTTTGATATGATAGCTAGCAGTTATGAACAAGGCAGTTGTTGATGGTTTACATGTTTGTAATTTGAATAGGTGGAAGGGTTTCTCCAGGTAGTTCTCCAAGTCCGGCAGTGTCTGGTAGTGAAACATCATCGTCGTCGTCATCATCATCATCAGCACCAATAAATGAACTATCTCCATCACCATCACCATCTCAAGGGAAGAGCTCAGCATCATCAACTATGCTCCCTATTTCATCTGCATCACTCTTTCTTTCCTTGTTGCTGTTAGCTCTCTTCTCATCAGGCTTTTGATATCATTCATTCTTCCATTTTTTAGATTTAGTCTACTTAGTTGTTGCAAGAGGGACTATATTATATATACGTTTTCATGTTGATTTATGAGCTCTCATTTTACCATTAATCTATTCTCATTGAATAACCTGAACCTACTTACAGATTGTACCCTCCTCCTACGTAATTAATATGATGATTAGTAATGTCTTCAGCATTATTATTGTTATGTTATGGTTTAGTAGTGATAAAATAGAAGCCAAATCCAGGTTGTAAGATGACCCAACAAAATATTTATAAAATTATAAAATATAAAAGCACAAGTGAATACCAATCAGAGAAAGCACTCCTAATTAGGCAATTAGTGCTAAGTGCTAACATCAATTGATAATGATATTATTCTTGATATCCCATGGACCATGGCTAACAGTTCTGATTACTTTTTTTTGTATTGAAACGGGCCAAAAGCCCAACAGTTCTGATTACAGATTGGGCTTATCTGTGCTCTGTTCTACTGGACCACTATTGCATGGCGGCCCAAATTGAGAGTGAGAGGTTAATAAATATAAATAAAAATAATTTATAAATGATTTACAACTTGGGGCAGAAACATATAATGGTCCCAAATCACAAATATCCAAAAATGAAAGGGCCCTTTGACTAGCTGCACCATTTTATCTTTACTATTGTTCATTCCTTACTCACAGATATCTCTCTCTGATCCTATTCCTTTAATTTATCATTAAGTTGCTTCGATTGGATTTCTTATTAATTGCCTAACTATTATTCAAAAGTTAAAATAGTTTTATTTGGTTTTAAATTAAACCAAACCATAAGAAGTTGTTTTCAATAAACTAGTGTTTTCTTTTACAATTCTTTTTTCTCTTAGAAAAATTAGTTTATTTAAAATAATTTAATATATTTTGATTAATACATCCCAGACTGCCAAATGTTTTTTTTACAGAAATGATGAGAATGATTCCTATTGAGATTTAGTTATATATACGTCTATTTTGATCAACTAAATTATTTATTTTGATATTAAATAAAAAATTGTTTTTTTAAACAATACAAAAAAATATCAAAATGAGTTTCTATTTAATATTAAAATAATTTTTTATTTTATATAAAATAAATAACTTGATTAAATTATATCGAACAAAATAGATGTACACTTAAAACTATCTATTGATATATATTATATCGGTAATTGAGGACACTATCTTCTATATGGTATTATTATTGGCCAGCTGGATTTGTGTAAATTAAAGGTTTGCTGTAAGGATTGTACTGAATGTCCTTTCTACAAACATAAAAGAACATGCACTTTCTTAGAGAATCATGTCAACATTATAAAATCAAAATGATGACTTGTTATTATTAGCAGATTAGTGTTTGTCCACGAGAAAATGCTGAAGAATAATACTATCACTAGCTCCAAGATGTTATGCATGGTTTTTATGGTCAAGTATTAAACTATATGTATGTATATTGTGGCCTCTATGCATAATGTTACCATATTGATGATTTCTCAAGAGACTAGCTTAGCTTAGCTTCTTGCATTTTATTTTTATATCACCAAGGGGTCCAGGTTGTATAAAATTATAATACATATATATATAGGTCTTGGCCTCTTGGGTATCAACGACGTCACGCGGTTAGTTCTTATAATCGACATGTATTATTACTTTAGAGACTTAGGGTTACAATATACAGGCAGGGTAGGTCTTTGCAAGTTGCAAGAACAATGTTCTCTAATAAGTTGGTCGGCTGGTATATTAATTGGAGCATACTAAGAAGATGAACCTGCTGCTGATGGGTTTGGTTATTTATATGGTATGATGAATAAATTTAGATGTCTATGTAACCAAGTTTATCTATGTGTTTTTTATATCTAATAGATCCACACATTAAAAGAAAAATAATTAATCTAATACAAAAGATTTAAGTCATAATAAAAAAAATATTTTTATTAAAATAGATGCATAAATAATATACACAATGTCATTGATAGTATAATATAGACATATAGTTATATAGATGACAATTAACGTTGTTACCACTTACCATATACAATTACACATATCCCCGTGTGCGCTGTGTCATCTATATATCTATATTAAACTTGGAAATAGGCTCTAGAAACGGTTGAAGAGTAATTAAGAAGTTGATCATGATTTTGACGTGATTTTTTACATCATTTTTTTTTTTTTTCACCAGGGTAATGACTAATTTCTCGGATACTGCAGACGCAAAATGGGCGATCCTCCCAAATAAATTCTCTCCATTCTCGTCCTCAGAGAATCGAACTCAAAAGAGATGATTAAAGAGCATAAACCCTCATCCATCTGTGCTATCTTATGTTGATATTTTTTATATCATCTAGATAACGTGATTATTATCATCTACAAGTAACTAATAATATATAAAATGATTCAGAAAATATCTTAATTCATATCTGTAAATAAATAAATTAGATTTATGTTAGTTGTACCTATCCATGAATTATTACTCTAAGACTTGTGTATGTGGTTATTATTCTAGATAATGCAATTAGAGAAGTTTCCAATATTAAAAGGAAGAGTCCACGACGACTAAAAGCACCCGTAACTAATTCATTCTTCTCCTTCTAAGAGTGGGCGTGTGCCGTTCCAAATTCAAATGAGTATATACTTACTAAATTCATTTTTCCAGAAGATAGAATTGTCACATGCCAATCACAATTCACACGGTCTAATAATCATGACTGCTAATTTCTTCGGTAAGACTAATCAAGACTTATTGACCAATAAAGTGACTCTAGATAGCGGTGATATTGTGGTAATTTTTAGATATCAATTTTTATTAAAATGTAATTGAACCGATTTAATATTAAATTATTCATTAAAAGGGAAATGAAAAAATAATATTGATATCACTAAATTGATATTATATATTTTAAAAAAATATCAATTAAATATATTATATATAAAAAGCTCATTAAATATAGATTAATTAAATAATATTATATAAAGGATAATGCTATTTAAATAAGTGATTTTGGTCAATCAAGTACAATCAAGTGATTTATTTTTATGCTAAATAGAAGACTATTTCGATGTTAAATAATAAATTAAAATTAATATTAAACATTTGAGTTATTATCTCAAATATTGTATCAAATAACATGTTTTTATAAATATTAATATAATGGTGTAACATTCAAATTGATATTAAACTCAAATTAGACAAAAAAAAAAAAAAACTCAAATTATGTATTGAAGATGCTGTATCTCTAAGAAGGTGTGGATGGTTAATTACTTGAAGAAGCCGTTTGACTAAGCTACTACTCTAATCATCTAATGCATGCCTTGCCGGCTGAAAGGTCACAATGAATTACACTATTGTTGATCAGTCAAAGAGGATTCTCATTGCCATTTGTCTTGAATAACAAATTCCCCTCCGGCTAAGGCTATCAATGAATGGTGTGAAAAGAATAATTAGATTCTCATTCCACGAATGAAATGAAGGGATTTATATGGCGCGCCGCATGCTTTAGGCGTCTCGTATAGTAGCTTCCATTGGGCTTATGGATAACAACAAGACAAAATTCAAATCTAGAACCTAGATTGTAACCACCACGAAACCGTGTCACTACCCCCTTTTAACATTTCAATATCTATCTATATCTATATAATTAAAGGTGTGTATTTGCACACAGCTACCAAAATAATACACATTAAAAATATAAAACTATATCCGACAAATATCAGAAACTTCCTTCCCATATGATTCGTTGAGCACTACACTATATATATACTTTGCACCTCCTTCTTCCTTTTTCCTTCGACTTAATTCATTACACTAAATAACAAACTAAACTTCCAAAATTAAAGCAAGGCTATGGATGTGTTATCATTGAGCACTTCAAAAACACTACCACTAAACCAGTGGTCTCCACTCTCACAAAGAAGGATAAGAGGTGGTCATCATCATCATCAATTTGGTGTGGTTTCATGCAGAGCAACAAAGGTAGCAGCAAATACGGCTAGTGATGAGTGCAGTAGCAGCAACTTGTACAACATGCTCTCACTGAGTCCAAACACTGCAACAATGGATGACATCAAGAAAGCATACAGATCAATGGCTCTAAGGTACCACCCTGACGTCTGCCATGACCCTTCCAAGAAAGATGAATCCACAAGAATCTTCGTTGAACTCAACAAGGCCTATGAGACCTTATCCAATCCCACCCTCAAACAAGAGTATGACCTTCAATTAGGGTTCATAACCTCCAGAAAAAGGTGGCAGGAGCAGCTCCTTGAATTGAAGACAAGGTCCCATACAAAACAGGGTTCATCACCTTCATCATGGGGTAGCAGAATGAGGGCCCAAAACGTTACCATCATCATGAACAACCACAACTAGTAGTTTAATTTTACATATATATATAAACTTAAATTAATAAATTGACCATTATTATCTAGTATTGTATTGTTTATTTGAAACATTGAGAGAAATGTATGTGGTGATTTTACATTTTAGAGTTCTTCTCTCTTAGGACCATAAGTAATAACAGCACCAGCAACTGAGAGGAATATTTTATTTGGTCCAATTAAGTCTGTTAACTTGGATGTC
The DNA here is from genome assembly GCA_036250425.1 of Stylosanthes scabra. Taxonomy (NCBI): domain Eukaryota; kingdom Viridiplantae; phylum Streptophyta; class Magnoliopsida; order Fabales; family Fabaceae; genus Stylosanthes; species Stylosanthes scabra. Next base: position 11,639 of record JASCZI010211633.1, on the reverse strand, counting down.
TGCAACTTCTCCATTACAATCTTCCCCAGGTTTGCCAACACAAGCTGCTCAGGCATCATCAAAATCAACATAAATTAATTTACTACCAAATAATCAACCTGTTTAAGGTTTAAGCCACTACTCTCTAATTAACTACCTACCTGGACTTGTCTTTTCTCAAGGCTATGATATAACCCTTCCAATGATCGGATACCACTTGAGTCAATATCACTAACGGCTGCAATTAATGCAATAATATCATATCTATTAATTATTTTGAAGAACTAATATTGGTGAATTTTAACCAACCTTTACCCCCTTCTTACTTAATTTCTCTTTCTCTCAACTCTATAAAACATCATCCTCCAACGATTGTCGTGACTCCTTTCTCTTCAAAAAGAGATGCCAAAGTAAGAGAAAATAGAATCATGGTGTTGATTGGAAAACACGTTAATGCTTTGCGAACATGGTAGTTCAGAGGGGGTCAACTAAAACTCCATTCACTGCCACGATTCCGTTTTTCTCACTTGGTGTCCCTTTTTAGAAAGAACGGAGTTTCAATAGTCATTGAAGGATGTGACGGTGGTGTTCCAGAGGAGAAAAAAGAGAAATCAAGTGAGAGAGGGTAACCTTATAGAGAGGATTGATTAGAGTTCACCACTAATATTAACCTTATAGTACTAATTCATTTCATTCATAATAAAGAAAGAGCCTAACCTGACATGTCAACAACCAGATACTCTATTTCGGCTAAATCACATTCTGCCCTCTCCTCATTTTCATAACGCAACCATCTCAGAATTCTGTCCATTATCATGCATATTATTATTCCATTTATTATTATTTTGGTAGCTAAATTAAAGAGATGATAAAGAAAATTTGTACCTGTCCTTGACAAAGTTGCAGTTAGTGAAGTAGATAGGAGAATCAACCCTGAGAATGAGCATGGCAGTTATCTGAAATGCCTTAGGATATTGCTCAATGTTCCTGTAAATAGAAGTACCCGGAATTTTACCAAGTACTACAACCTTTGGCCTTGTCACTCTCCACACTATTTTCACAAAAGATATTGACACCTATATATACCATAAAAGAAAGATCAAAACAAGCTAATAAGGTTTGATTATACTACTAATTAAGATTTTTATTTGAGTTTTACCGCAATTAGAAGGGAATATTCAACATTAATGAAGATAACACCAAAGAAGGCTCCCATGCAAACCATAAAGTCAAATTTGTCAATCTTCCAAATCATAATAACTGCATTTATGTTCACCAAGTTTGTTGCAGCTGCTATTATGATTGCAGAAAGCACTGCACTTGGAGTGTACTTAAACACAGGTGTAAACAATGTGAGTACTAGCAATACAACAATGGACAAAACTATGTTTGATGCTGCTGTTTCACAACCAGCCATGTTGTTCACTGCTGACCGAGAGAAAGATCCTGTGGCCACAATACAAGATGTCAGAGAACCAACAACGTTCATGGTTCCCATTGCCACCATTTCCTTGTTACCATCCAGTGTATAATGTTTCATGGCTGCAAATGTTCTCCCAATTGACACAGCTTCCTGAAGAAGTATAGCTAGTTAGTTATATTCAAAGATTTTGGCATAATAGTGTTTGGTTTGTGTTTTTTATTTTCAGTATTTTCTATTTTTTTTGGATTCTGTAAAGAAAAAAGATAAAACAACATAAAATAAGATGTTATTGTTTTATTGTTTTTATTTTTTCCTTTACAAAATTCAAAAATCAGAAAACACAAAAAATAAAATAGAAAATGAAAACGCAAATCAAACGCACAAGTTTTCCAAAAAAAAAAACATGCTTTGGTTATTACCGTGAGTGCTACAATACCAGCAACTGCACCAATCCGAAAACCTGGTACAAGATATTTTCCTCTAAAGAAAATTTCATTAGCAGAAACAGAGTTGAGACCTCCCTTGATGTATGTAACCTGAAATAAAATAGCAGAATAATTCTGTTTGTTCTTCCTTGAACTTGTTAGTTGATGAGTAAATACTAAATAGTAATTACTAATTAACATGATGTATATCTTACAGTTAATACGCCTCTCTCGTCAGCCCTGGTAATGTAGACACAAATGGTGGACACTATAACACAAGTCATAGGAGCAATTGCAGCTACCCAGAAGAGTTTCTTACGCTTTTTACCCTGTCGCCATTTTTAAAACATCACAATCAAAGTTCTAATGGAAAGAGTAGAAATAGAAAGGAAATTGTGACATTTCTTACAATGTACTTGGTAATAAGAAGGAAGACCAAGCATGATGTTCCAATGATCATTGTCTCCAAATTCCACTGTACTTAATAAACATATACAAACCAAATATTGTTATCTACTTAATTTTAATAATTAATAAAAAAAAAAACCCAAACTAGCCACAAAAGATTCAGGCGTGTCGACAAAACGAAAAAAAGAAACGAGTTTTCTACGCATCAAAGATGAGCTCCATGTGACAAAACTACTTAAACGTCATTAATGAGCCATTGAGTTTGGGTAGTTTTAGGTGACGTTTCCGATAGTTTTGTCAAACGGAGGCTATCTTTTATTGGTAGTTTTGTCGGCGCCCGAATATTTCATGGTATCCTTTTCATAATTAAAATATAGGTTACCTCATGGTGCAGTATAGCAGTCTTAACTGATCCAATTCCAGAAATAACATCAGTTTTCTTAGTGAAGTGTGGTATGCCAAGGAGGCCTTTAAGCTGTTGAAGTGTGATAATAATGGCAGCACCACTCATGAATCCAACAATGGCAGCATGAGATAAGAAATCAATCAAGAAACCAAGCCTGAGAACACCAAGTGTGAGCTGAGTAATTCCAGCAAAGAAGGTAGCAGTGAAAGCAAGGCGAAGATATTCATGGCTCTTATGGTCTCTAATCTCATTAGAAATCATAGCTCCAAGCAAGAGTGAGACCACAGCAGCAGGTCCAATGGCAATGTCTCTTGAGCTCCCCATGGCAGCATACACAAGAGGTGTGACAAAGCTTGCATATAGTGCATGGTGAGGGTCCAGATTTGCAAGCTTGGCGTATGCAATGTCCTGAGGAATGCAGAGAAATGCAGTGGTGAGACCAGCAATGAAATCACCTCTCAAGTTTGTGAAAGTGTAGTATCTTCCCCAGTCAAGGATAGGGAAGAGTGATTGGAGGAACAGATAAAGCTTTCTTGTTTTGGTTTTGCCTTTATATTTTCTTAATGAGTAGTTGTCTGCCATTGACAATAATGTACCTAAAGGCTTCATCTTATCATCTATCTAATGTAAAAATTAATCTACACATACACACTTCTTAATAATAATTAGCATGCATAAAACTGAGATCTACTCTTTAAACACAATTTCACATATTTATATACTAAGATCCTAAATGTCATTTAATAATATTATGTGCTTTCCAGTTACTAATGATATGTGTTACCCGTTGGTATTGGTATTGGGAAAGAGATTATATAAACTCAGATTCCGATATGTGTATAATATGAAACGATAATAATTAATTAAGAATAAATTCATGTGTATCATTGTACACATTTGTACACCTCGGTTAACAAGACAGAAAAATGTAAGTATTAGCACAAAAAATATAAATTTCAATATTAATGTTTACATTTTTTTATGTTGCTAAATGATGCGTATAGATGTGTATAATGATATAGTTTGTATTACTGATTAATTAATTATTAACCCTATGTCGCATTATTTTAACTAAAGATCGGATGATGATTGACGACATGAAGGAACATGTATCAAAATTTAAATAAGTTTTGCCTTATGACTTTTGAGTTAACAAAGGGTTAATTCTATCCTAATAAAGAATATAATTATTTTAAATTTAATTTTAATGCAACGATAATATAAAAAAATTCATTAATCATGTAGTTTTCTTTTATAAAGTAACAATTTCATAATTTTAAAAATTCATTACTTATGTTGTATGTTATATATGATTTAGTTGAATATATCATACTTATTTAAAATTTCGAATTTTATATTTTTTTTGTTATTGATTGTTTAGGGTTTATTGCAGTTTGGGCCGCTTAAGTTATGTTGTTTTGAAATTTAACCTTAAAATTCTACTTAAGCACCCTAATCTAATTATGAGAAGTTAGTGTAAAGAGGGAAATTAAAAAAATTAAATTAATAATTACTGTACATAGTCCTTTCCAATCCCAAAAGAACAATGAAAGAATATTCATGTTTGTGTTTGTGTTGATAGTTTATTAGCTAGATTATCATGTGAATATTCATATAACTTATCTAAATATAAAAAGAGGGTTGAAATTTGAAAAACAAGATAAAATAATGCTCTCTGCTCATGTATAGTGTTTCAATATGAAATCCTAATAACATTGTCTTTCTACATCAAAGGCTGAGATAAAGAGGAAAAGAAAATATTATAAAGCTAATTAAGTAAAGTGTTTCAACTCTCACACAATATTTTATTCATTTAAACAATGATATTAGCATCCATTATTGGTGAGCTCTTATCCAAACAACAAGTATTCTATTCATTATAACCCTCTCATTCCACCAAATCATGAAGCTGATATTCTTTCTTCACTGCTTTTCACTTTTCATGCAACCTTAAATAAGTATATTCTATTGTAAATCACTACTAGTATTAAAAAAAAAAAAACAGAACATGTAATTTTGCTTCTATACATCAATTGGGACCATATATGTAAATTAAAAATCGTAGAAAAAGAAATTAAATGAAATTACAAACAAGATAGATATATATTTTATTTTATAGTTTGTTCAATTCAGAATTCAGAATGCTGCAGTCTTGGGACCATAAGTTGCAACAGCATCAGCCACTGTGAGAAATATTTTATCTTCTCCAATTAGTTCTGTTAACTTTGATGCATGCAGCTTCTCTATTACAACTGGCCCCGGATTAGCCAAGATAAGCTGTTCATATAAACACACACACATAAATCATCAACACAATCTCAATTCTTTAATTAATTTTGTACATTATATTACATTATTATTCATTTTACCTGAACTTCTCTTTTCTGAAGGGTCTTGTATAATTCTTCAAAGGCATGGATGCCACTAGTGTCAATATCAGTAACAGCTGCAACATGACAAGCCTACTTAGTATAGAACTTACTATACATCATCAGAAGCATTTCAGGTGCTTCATCGTTTATGGTAATCCAGTGATTTTAATCGTTGATTTCAATGAGAAAAGTAATGCAAGTATTCTTACGTGACATTTCAACAATGAGATGCTGTATTTCTGGTAATTCACTTTCTGTCCTTTGAGCACCTTCATCAATCAGCCATCTCAATATTCTGTAAAACAGAATTCACTTATTCTTATTCATCCTGCTGTACAATCACATTATTGATTCATACAGTACTTAGAATTATGTGTGAATTTAATTACCTCTCCTTGATATAGTTGGAATTTGAGAAGTAGATAGCAGAATCAACCCTGATAATGAGCATCCCAGGAATCTGTGCTGCTTTGGGGTATTGCTGGATGTTCCTATAAACACTAGTCCCAGGAAGCTTCCCAAGAACTGCAGTTCTTGGCCTTGTCACTTGTAAAAGTATCTTGGCAAACGAAATCGCCACCTTCATAAACAAATTAAAAATGTTAACTTAAAAGTTAAAACACAATGAGATGCAACAAATCCATACTTATTAGTATCAGTGTTACCGCGATTAGAAGGCCGATTTCAACACTCTTGAAGATGACACCAAAGAATGCTCCCATGCAAGCAACGAAATCGAACTTGTCAATCTTCCAGAGCAGAACCATTGCTTCAATGTTCACCAGGTTCACAACAGCAGCTATGATAATGGAAGCAAGAACTGCATTTGGAGTGTACTTGAACAGTGGTGTGATGACCAGAAGAGTAAGCAACACAACAATGGACATGACAATGTTTGAAACAGCAGTTTTACAACCAGCCATGTAGTTCACTGCTGACCGAGAAAATGATCCTGTTGTCACATAACATGATGACAAAGAACCAACAATGTTCATTGTTCCCATTGCCACCATTTCTTTGTTACCATCCAGTGCATAGTCTTTCATTGCAGCAAATGTTCTCCCAATTGCAATAGCTTCCTGAATTAGTTTACAGAATTCGGCATAATAAGTATCTAGCAGATCTAATGCTAACTCTAGAAACATTTTATTCAGAATTTGCTTACTGTGAGTGCTACCAAGCCAGCTACAACACCAACTCTAACACCAGCTCCTAGATACTTTCCATGGAAGAAGATTTCATTAGCAGATGATGGGTTCACACCACTCTTGATATGTTTCACCTGATGAAGTAGCATATATATATAAATCTTGTTTTCAACTTCAGAGAAAGTATATTGATTATTGAAACAACATTATCATCATGGTACTTACAATTGACACGCCTCTCTTGTCTGCTCTGGTAATGTACACAAAAAATGTAGACACTATAACACTGATCATAGGAGAAATTGCAGATACCCAGAAGAGTTTCTTGTTCTTCTTAGCCTGTTATCACAATAGAACAACAGTTATGCAAGTTCTAAAAGGGAATAAAAAATTGTTGGTATCAGAAGAAGGAAGATTGGGATTGATTCTTACAATATACTTGGTGATAAGAAGGAAGATCAAGAATGATAGTCCAATGAGTATAGTCTCCCAATTCCACTGTAATCAGAAATTAAGAAAAGAAGCAATAAGTATTTGTGAGAGTGTTAATCATCTACAGAAACTGAAGAATCAAGACGAAGATTTACTTACCCCATGGTGCACATGAGTCCAAACGGAGCGCATTACAGAAATAATATCAGTTTTCTTGGTGAAGTTATTATTACTTATGCCAAGCAGACCTTTAAGCTGTTGCAGTCCAATAGTGATGGCAGCTCCAGCCATGAAGCCAACAATGGCAGCATGAGATAGGAAATCTATCAAGAAGCCAAGCCTGCAAACTCCAAGTAGCATTTGAGTGACACCTGCAAAGAAGGTAGCAGTGAATGCAAGGCGCAGGTAGTCATGGCTTTTGGTGTTACTGATCTCATTGGAGAGCAAAGTCCCAAGCAAGAGGGACACCACAGCCACAGGTCCTATGGCAATATCTCTTGAGGTTCCCATGAAAGCATACACAAGAGGTGCCACAAAGCTTGAGTCTGCAACAAATGTAATGGACAAACCATTAGCAGAAGAAATTACATGCCCAAAAGTTCCTTAGGTGCGACTGGGAGAGAACGAGATTGAGAGAGACTGAATTTGATTAAAAATTTACTAGAAGACCGAGAAATAAAGATTAAATTAATTTGATGGAGAAATGATAAAAGTTAATATTGGAAACTTTAATGTTAAGTGAGGGTATTTAAATAAAAAAAGTTTCAGTCTCGGTCTCAAGTTAGAGGTACTGAAAATACTGAAATTTTAGGGACTGACACTGAAATTTTAGTTCTAGTAGTTCCCATTCAACAAACACAATACTGAATTTCAGTCTCCCAATCTCAGTTCCAATATCAATAACCAGACGCTAGAGATAAGAAACTTATCATGATACTCACATAGTCCATACCAAGGATCCAAATTTGCAAGCTTTGCATATGCAAGGTCCTGTTATAAACAATTAACTACAATGAGTATCAAATCAAACCAATTGGTTGACCATATATTAAAAAAGGATTATGTATTTAGACACGTATAAATACCATCGTATCTGGACATACTACATGTCTAAATACATGAATTTTGTACTGACCTGAGGAATGCAAAGACTTGCAATGGTGAGTCCAGCAATGAAATCACCTCTGAATTTCTTGAGATCATAATGTCTTCCCCATTCAAGAATAGGGAAGATATATTGGAGTCCAAGCTCAAGCTTTCTGAATCCAGATTGATCTTTGAACTTGCCAAATGGCTTGTCAGGGAAGAAAGTCTCATTGAAAGAATGCTTGATCTCTTGGAAGAGTGTCTGCTTAGGTGGAGTTCCAACTTTGTGCATGTATGGCAGAGAAGTAGTATCATCTCCTCCTCCTCCTCCTCCATGTCTATGTGAAGAAGAGTTGCTTCTTGTTTCTGCTATGACATCTGCCATAACTTGATCACTAACACGCTGACTCATTGAAGATTAATCCCCAGAAGAGAACACACTTATTAATAGCCTGCAAAACAATTTGAAGAACCAGCCACATGCATTAGCATAGACTGCAATTATTAATATGCAGAAAAAATAAAGGTTGTAGTGCAACAACCTATTTCAGAGTCAACTGCTACAAAACTTAAGAAGCAATTGATAATTCATAATAACCACATATATTAATTAACGTGATGTTTAGTCTAATTAATTAGTTGTTTCTGAATGAGATTATTGAAAGGGAAAATAAAGAGTATGGAATATACCAAATGGCGTTGTGTGAATGGAGAAAGGCAAAGAACATGGCGTGCTTGGGTCGAAATTTATGGCTTATATAGAGTCAGAGGAAGTAGAAGGAAGGTGTTGGAAACTATGGACACTGCTACATACATACTTGGATGTTGATGTCAACTTAGGCAAAGTGCTAAAGTCAACCATAAGCATGTTGATATAAATTTATGGATAAACAGTACATACATTCACCCATTCATTTATATATTTTCATATTTAATAGATTTAAATAATAAAGTCTAACACATATATATTAATTTTTGAACATAGAAACAATAAAATTTAGCATAAAAAATTTAAATCACAAAAAAAAATAAAAATTAATTTTTGAAATGAATGATAAATATCTATATTGTTATGCTAAATTTATAACATTAGTCTATATGTCTTAATTAAATCAATAAAATAAAATAGTATCTATTTTTTTATAGAAATTCCTTAAGGTGAAACGTGAATCATGGTTATCTTAAAGGATCTTTATCCTCATTCAATTTTAAATTGCATACACCATTCTGTAATTTTAGTTTAAATTGTATCTATATATATAAATAATAAGTATATTTTTAAGCAGAAATTTATATTCAAGATTTTATTTTCCATTTTTATATATAGTGTCAAATAGTTGTTCTTTTCTTTTTAAAGATTTTATTTATAATGTTACCTTAATTAATAAATATATATTGATCATAGTTTAGCACACAAAAGAACAACATAGTTGATTCAAATTATTATTATTTATTTTAATTTAATAATTTCCTAAGTTTTATGTTACAACTTACAAGTGTAGAAGATTATTTTTATATGAATGAAGAAAGTACTTGTAAGAATGCAAGTTGGCGCGCTTGGTCAAATGACAAAAGAGAATTTTGGTCATGGCTTATGATAAAACTAACCAACTTTGATCTTAATACCAGCTAAAGATTTTGCATAAGTGACACCTAGATAAGCTTAATTATTGCCGTTGACCAAAATAATTATCAATTTATTTGAATGTTACATTCAGTTTTTGTGTTTAATTTGTTTATTTTATTTTCCCATTTTGACTGAAATAGTTTAGTTGTCCACTTTCTGAATGTTGTAGTTGAGATAGAGACAGGGATAAAGCAAAAGACAAGAGTTTAATTTGCACTTTTACTTGAAGAAAGAAAAAGTTTCACTTGGCTTTCCCTAGTAACTTCAATACTATATAGATTCGTAGTTAAAATATATAAACAGACTAACACAAATTATTTGTGAATGTGACAATAAAAAGTTTATTTGAAGATGTGACAACCTTTTTATTTGGGACTATAGTAGTATATATTTTTTTATATCATAATTAAACTATTTGTCAATAAAAATAAAATCATATATATAATTCTGTTATTATTTAACATGAATAAAGAAACATATACAGCATATTGATGCATCAATTGGACAATTAAATACAATTTTAATGAAATTGTCAACTATATAGCCACGCGCTGATAACGTACAGTTCAATCTAACTAGCAACATAATATCAACATAATTAAATTACTTTATGTTAAAAATCATATCAGAGATACAACAACAATTCATGAAAAACAGAAGGATTATGTTAACTACACGTCAAAATCAGCCAATAATGTATAACATGTATTAAAATATAAAATATATATTAAAAATAATAAAATTATATATGTATTTATATATAAATATCAATTAATATTGGTATACACATAAAACACACAAACATATCCTTATTAATCATTCCCTCAAATGAAAAAAATTCATGTGTTTTATGTGTTTTATGTGTACATCTAGCAAAACTGTATAAATATATGATGGCTAATTTTAGTATGCAAATAAAATTTTTAAAAACAAAATCCATGAAATCCGTCACAACTACAAACTAATTAACTTAGGATCATATATATAAAAATTGGAAACCATGCATAGTTAGTTATTAACTGAAATTGCTTCACCCAGATTCATAACAAAACGTGATAGTATATAACTGGATGGTTGATTATTAATTATATAATATGAAATTTACTATTATTAATAAATATATAGTAGCAATATAATAATATGATAAGAGCCTCCTAATAAAACAGTATATATTAAAATAGAAATATAAGTTGGATGAAGGGGACTTGGTTGGCGTCCAAGTTCATCATTTTGAGAGGGTTGAATTTTTGTATGTCGTATAAGGCTGCAACAGCTATAATAATAATACAATGAAATAATAATAATTAGGAATGGAGTGAAAGGAGGAAAATTAAAGTAACTAGCTATTAGGGGGTTGCTTGTTATTTGAAGAAAACTTTAATTTTGATTATGCCATAAAATAATGTTACTCCTAATAATGCTATGCTGCCACTTGGATTGGGTCTAGTATATACTTGGGGATGGTGTTATTCATCAATAGTACTACTAATCTTCATCATAGAATCTGCTAATAACCATATGTATATAAAGTCATTATATTCTGCATTAAACATAATAATTTTATTTTGTTAAGCTTAATTTTAATTTATTTAAAATAAGATTTATATTAGTAAGACTTAAATTCATTTTATTAAAGCTTATAGATTAAATTATTATTATTATTATTTTCATTTGACACAAAAATTATTATTATTATTATTCATTTATGTTTTTCATGCATTATATTATTACATATGTTATTATTGTTGTTATTATGAATAATTATTTTTCATTTTGTCTCAATTTTGTATCGTTTCTACTGCTGGTACGATGATCAATTTCAACAACACGTATGCTATATTACCCCTTATATTATACTATTGTAGCATGTTTAATATAGGTACAAGTTGTAACTTCAAGTGTTTAATTAATTTGGTTTCATCGTCTCATCCCTAATAATCAGCTTGCAACATCGATCTCATGAGGTAATGTAAATAATATATATATTGTACAAATCGTACAGCTAAGTTATATATTATTACCAATTGATTAATGCTGTCACATTTCTCCCTGGCACAAGTATCAGCCAGTTTTGTAGTCATGAATATTAGGAATGATTCAAAATATATAACTGCTTTAAAAGTAATGGGATGGATAATTATACAATGCTATCCCTCATGATCATAAGAGCTTAATTTTAAATCTTAAATTATAAATCATAATTTTTATTTTTCTTAAATAAAAATATTTTTTTTCAATTATTGTTTGACATGCATGTTATTAGCAATACAAATTGTTTTTTTCAATTTAAATTTTGAAAAATGATATATATATATATATATATATATATATAT
>JASCZI010211632.1:45800-79745 GCA_036250425.1 Stylosanthes scabra | reverse complement strand
CACCCAAGATACTTAAAACTTCTAACTTTTCGGAGGATGTTTTCTCCAATCTTCACCTCTGTAACAGAGTTTTCCCTTTGCCGCCCGAACTTACATTCCATATATTGCTAAATAATATATATAATAATACATTTAATATTACCCTATATATATAAAAAATTTTATAATAAAAAATTTTAAAGCTTGCTCAAACTTTATTTGTTGAGAGAAAAAAAAGTTAAGTATAAAACAAAGTTAAAAAAAAGTGAAAGAATCATGTGCAAGTATTGTATTATTAGAAATATAACTATTTTAATATCACTGCATATACATGCATTTATATATTAATTTCAACAATAATAACTCTTGTTTTATTATTTTGCTACGATTCAAAATTTTTGTGTTAGACTTCACTATCGATATCTGTGCTTAATATATAAATTTATTAGATATAAAAACACACTTATATGTCTTTTCGTGTCAAGTTAAGTAAATAAATAACACGTTTTATTTAAGAAATAATAATGTTGCAGTTGGGAAAGAGTTTCTTGAAAGGTCGTTGTTCTTTGTGGGGGAGATTGGTGGCAATGATTTCAACCATCTTCTTTATGAACGTACAAGCGTGGAGGAACTCAAGCCATACGTTCCCCTTGTCATTCATCAAATATCTAAGGCTATTAATGTAAGACACTTTTTTATATCAATAATGTTACACATCCAAACATTTATCCCAACTAAATCCGACCAAGTAATTTTTCTCCACTCTCACACACTTCACGCGCTCACTCTCCCAAAATTAAAAAATGCGTTCACTGCAGCTTCTTCTTCTTCTTCTCCACTGCCGCCGCCACTGTCGCCGTTGTTGCAACCACCATCGTCGTCGTCGCTGCAGACGCCACCGTCTCATTGCCGCCGCCATCATTGTCGTCGTCGTCGTCGGTATTGTCTTCTTCTTCTTCCTCTTCTTCCTCTTCTCCTTCCTCTTCTTCTTCCTCTTCTTCGTCCTCTTCTTCTTTTTCGTCATCTTCTTCTTCCTTCTCATCCTCCTTCTCCATTATTACATTGTTACTAGTGTTGGTGGTGTTGTTGATGATGAAAAACAGAAACAGAATTTACATGAAAACAGAAACGAAATTTATATGAAAACAGAAACGAAATTTATATGAAAATAGAAACGGATTTGGTGATTAACCCACGCCTGGGCGTGGTCTTGTTTACGCTAGGCGTGACTTTGGGTCACGAAAACAGAAACGAAATTTACATGAAAACAGAAACGGAATTTATATGAAAACAGAAACGGAATTGGTGATGAACTCACGCCTGGGCGTGGTCTTGTTTACGTCGAGGCGTGACTTTGGGTCACGAAAACAGAAACGAAATTTACATGAAAATAGAAACGGAATTTATATGAAAATAGAAACGGATTTGGTGATTAACCCACGCCTGGGCGTGGTCTTTTTTACGCCTAGGCGTGACTTTGGGTCACGAAAACAGAAACAGAATTTACATAAAAACAGAAACGAAATTTACCCACTCAAACGTACTCAAATGTACTCCATCTTCTTCTTATTCCTTTATTCCTTCTTTCATATCTACATCATGATCATCATTATCTTCTTCTTGTTGTTGCTGCTATTCCTCTTCCAGAATCTACAACGATTTCAACATACGTGTATATTAGGATCCGTTTCAGATGAACCTGAGACAGAAACGATCGATTGACGGAGATAATCTATTTGTTTCAGATGAACGCATCTGCTAAATGAATGTGGGGCGATAAATCAGAGATTTCAAATTCCAAAAAAACGAAAATAACAACTTACATGTTTGTTAGGAGAGAGGATAAAAGGCGCGTGAGTTGATTCTACTTGGTTGGGCTTAGTTATTTAAATCACTTGGATGTGTAACGTTATTATTTTTATATATATGACAAACGATCTTTTCTATATACATTGATTTTTTTTAATGAATCAAAAAGTGGTCTAAATTGTATCATACTTGTGGTTGGCAAACTTAATTGTCATATTTATTAGAGGGAAGAAAAATGAACTTTTGAAAGCTAAATGTGAATTGATGTTTTAATATTTTATATAAATTTTTTTTGAAAAGTTTTAAGTATACCAGTGTATGGGTATACCTATAATTTGTAACCGTTGATCTTAATTAAAAAAAATTAAAAATATATATAAATCAAAATCAACGATTACATATTACAGGTATACCGGTATATTGTATATCTGAAAACTTTCTATTTTTTATCTTATAAATTATGTTTTGTTACAATATTATAAAATTAATTTTTTATTATGTTAGCACACATTTTTCCCAAAATAAATTAAAAAAAATAAAAATGAGAATTTTAGCCTTTTGAAAAAGATATTTTAAATTTTTTTTCTAATAATACTTTTACTTTAAAAAAAGATTAAAATACACTCTTTTTTAAAAAAAAAAACTTTTTTTTTAATATTAATACACTATAAGTCACTTGAGAAAAATTATGTGCATCACTTAGTGCTTGTTTGTATTGGCTTTTTTAAAAAAAAAAGTACTTTTTTGGTTAAAAAAAAAGATACTTTTCATCAAATTTGCATCATTTGGATGCATTTTTTTAAAAAATATTTTTATTTAAAAAAAAAGTAAATTATGTATTTTTTTAAGAAGCCAGTAATGTATTGCTTTTTAAAAAAGCAAAAGAAAAAATAATTTCTATTAATAAAAAATCTTTTTTCAAAAGCTAATCAAAACTTACCTTAATGTTATCTTTCTTTTAGCTTAATCCACTAGTTATTATTAGATCATTTTATTTCTCAAGATAAATTGTTTTTCTTTTTTATTATTTCCCATATGAACCCCTCTCTTTATATATATATATATTGTGCATGTGGCAGAAATTGATTGATGTAGGGGCTCGAACTTTAGTTGTTTTTGGAAATCTTCCTATTGGATGCATGGCTTTGTATTTCAACATGTTCGAGGATTCAAAAATGGAATATGATGAAGATGGTTGTCTCAAGCAGTTAAATGAGTTTGCTCAACATTACAATGAGAAGCTTTATGAAGAAATTAATAGACTTCAATTTCTTCATCCCCATGCAAATATCATATATGGAGATTATTACAATGCTTTTTTGCCATTATATCAGTCTCCTAAACACTTTGGTATGTCTCTAAAACTTTTTTATTATGCTTATAATTATATAAAAATAATTACTCAATTTAATCCTCAACAAATTTCAAATTCCAGATTGAATACCTTGAATCCTAATGAATCTTTATTCCCTAGAAGTTTTTGAAAATTATATATGTCAGATTTTTAGTTTTTCTATTGGGAAAATAATTGTACATCTAAAATTATTGTTAAACTTATTAGAAATTTAATTTATTTGTTTAATGCACGTATTAAAATTTTGATTGAAACAACAAAGGAACCAATTTGTTCGACATGGATAATTCTCGAGAATTTTTAAAGAATAATAATTTTTCCTTTAGAATTAATTTATAAATACTTACTCTAATTATAAAACATGTAAATTACCAATAATTATTAGGGTTTCTTCATGCATGCATGCTTGATGCTACTATTTTTCAGGATTCACAAGACCACTTATGGATATATGTTGTTCATATAAAGATGCAAATTCCAATGAAACAAAGAAATGTGGGAGTCCTGGTGTGATTGCTTGTGAAGATCCATCTCAATATATTTCATGGGATGGTATACATTCTACTGAAGCAGTACATAAATTTATTGCTAGAAATTTATTGAGTGGACAATTTACCCACCCTAAACTTGATATCATTTCATGTCATTCACAAATATGATATTAATATACTTTTATGATATTTAAGTGATTTTATTTACTATGTTTGAATTTGTGTTCTTTATGACAATTTAGTACTTTCACATATTAGGTTACTTTTATAAACGTACAATATATAATCATACATAGATTTTTTTAAAATTTTAAATGGCCTGAAACTCAAAACCTCTTATAATAGAAAATACGTAATTTCATATGAGTTATGGTTTATGGGCTGCAAATTCTGAGTTTGAAATTTGTTTTTTGGCAAACTGAGTTTTAAGAGTTGAGATTAAGAAAATATTTTTGGGCATAAACGTTGTTTCTGATAATGGTTACTCAATGAAGCAGAGAAGCCCAAGAAGGTCCAATATGTTCACAGTGCATCCTAGCCCAATAGGGCCCAATATCTCGAGCCCTAATATGGAAAAGCCCAATCTGTGTTCTGCTATAGGCATCGCAAGTAAGAGAAATTATTATTGGGCCTAGGCCCCTATATATTAAAAAAAGAGAGAAATTGTTATATTTCACCGAAAACATAGAAATTATTATAATACCAAAAATAAAAAGATAGAAAAAGAATAATTATTAAAAAAATAGCTAAAAATATAATAAAAATGTATAACTGTAATCAAATATATATAAAATAAGAATTTTATATTCCATACAAAAGGTGGAACCTCTAAAAAAAAATTCATATATTTGAGATCTTGATATAGAATTGAAAAAAAATTATATAGAAGTTAATTACTTTTAATTTATTATTATACAGTTTCAGATCAGAATGCTTTAATTTGTCTTTTAACTAATACAACGCGGTTTCTCAATCGGTGACTTTCCTTTGAACCATTCCAACTAGACAAAAGTGAGATCTATCAACATCAATAATTTCATAGCACACCCATTTACACCAAATCAAACTTCATAAATAAAAAAATTAAATTATTTAACATATAAACCCCATACATACATTACTACTTCTTCTTCTTCTCTTCTTCTTCATCTTCACTTTTGATTAGAGTTTAATTTAGATACGTCAATATGTCACACCAAAATAGTAACAATAATGATCAAACAAAGCAGCTAAATGACATCTTCAATCGCTTTGACATGGACTCCGATGGAAGCCTTACCCACCTGGAGCTCGCCGCCCTGCTCAGATCCCTAGGAATAAAGCCCTCGGGCGACGAGCTCCACGCCTTACTATCCAAGATGGACAAGAATGGCAATGGATACGTCGAGTTCGATGAACTTGTCCATGCACTAATGCCTCATCTTCACAACAACAACAAAAATGGCAACATTTTTATAAACCAAGAACAACTCTTGGATGTTTTCCGAGTGTTTGATCGTGACGGTAATGGATTCATTACCGCCGCGGAGCTAGCCGGATCCATGGCCAAGATGGGACAGCCGCTCACGTACCGTGAGCTAGCCACCATGATGGCTCAAGCCGATAGCAATGGTGATGGTGTTATAAGCTTTGAAGAGTTTGTAAGTATTTTGGCAAAATCTGCTTCTGATTTTCTTGGTATTAAGGTGGCTTAGATCTTAGATCTTAGATCAATTAATTATGCTTTATGGAGACCTTAGAAGTTTGATCTTAATTCTTTCACTTTTCTTTTTTTGTTTGACCTCAAATTATAGTAGATTTTTATTATTCAGATCCGAATGTAATAATTAATAACTTGTGAATTGTGATTATATTAATTATTCCATTTCTAACTTAATTGCTTTTCTTGGAATAAAGAATTCTTTGAGTTTTTTCTATGCCATATTCTTAGTTTCGCATATTATCATGCATTTAAAAATGAAATATCTCAAAATTAAATTCTATTATTATTAATATTCACTTCTATTGTATTTTGATTCAATGCATTAGAAATATTGATATATATATACGTATATATTTGCATGAGGTGAAAATCATAAATAATGAATGGTAGATCTGAATTTTAGGAATAATGAAATGATGGCGATGAATGAGTATTGTGAATGAAGAAAAGATGAAATAATTGAAGTGTGAAGTGTTAATTAGAAGTTAAATAATGTAACTTGTATATAGTGGAAGATATTTTGTGAATGTAGATGTTGACTTATTCTTGCATACCCAAACCAAAGTGTTTGGTGAAAGTGATAAATACATAATAATTGAGTTAGATCATAAATGTAAGATGTGCATTATGATGAGATTGAGATTGAGATGACAATGTATAATTGTATATGAGTCATTTTAGTCACAGATATTACTCCTTTTGCTATGTTCTTAATTTTTTTTTAAAAAAAAAATCTATATAGGATTAATGCTACAAATAATTTTTTAAAATCGTTGTTGAATTAATTTAACAGTTATATATAAAATAATATCTTTAAGACATTCTTTATTTATATGGTCGTGATGACGTTTTAAAAAAAATTAAATATTAAATTTACAATGTTGTCATAAATGACAATCGAATACAAACTTAAATTATATTTAGAAGAAAAAAAATATTAAAATTATTCAAAAAAATTCATACGCTGATAAAATTACCCATAAATGAAGTAAAAGAATTTTTTATCAATAAAAGATAAACTCCGTTCGTGAAAAGTACCCAATTACTACCCATTTCAACAAAATGGCTTCATGTTATAATTAAGTAGCCTATAAATAACCCTAATAGCCATAATAACAACTAGTCAACAATACTAAGCAGCAATTAGTTGACTCAATTTCTTAGTTATTAGGAAAAAGAAAAGGGGAACTAAATAATCTCTATTAGCACCAAAATTAAAATAATTCACATGATGATTGAAATAAAAAAGAGGAACTACTCAAGTTCAGTTCATTTTCTACAAAAGAGGAACCACCTTCACCTTCTACCAATTCCTACAAAGAATTCTTGCTTCTTCTATTCTATACAGTAAGTAACTGCTTCTATCTATGATACAAAAATAAGTGTACATAAAATTTACCCTATCTTAATTTTTAACCTAATATACAATTTTATTCTTCTTCCCAACATGATAACAAAATGTTGGTTTTCTATGGACAAAGACAATGAATATACTTTTGAAAAATCTATACATATACCACATGATTTCATACTTAGAGAAGCTAAAAAAAATTATATCAAGTATTATCTACGGTTAATCGTTGTTCTGTCTCGCCGGTCGTTAGCCATGGCTGCTAGCCGCGCTGTTGATCCGACGGTTGTTGGCCGCAACGATCTCTGCCGCACCATGTGACAATATTCGGGATCCTTCGTCTTCCCTTCATACCTTATCCATTGGACAATTTCATGGAACATGGGAAAGAACCTCATCTGAATTGCTGAGTATGAAAAATATGGTATGAGTGTTGAGATCACCACAAAGAATGTGACAATCCAATACATGGGAGAAGGCGCGAGAGTCTCGGCAAAGACTTGATAGGCATTCGTCGAAAAATGTGGGGACATCGCGCCGTATACCAGAAGGAAGATGTACCAGAAAGCGATCGAACCCCAGATGAAAATGTGTTGGATCATGGTGAAGTAACTTATAGCTAAAGCTATCTGCAAATTTACTACCCAGACCACGCAAGTGTACATGGTTGCTCCGAGTATATCCCTTCCGGCGGTTCTTCCCTCCGAGTCAAAGGCCTGAAGTTCCATGGCTTTCGTGCAGAAGAAGAAAATTATTATGGCGCTAATGAATCCGTTAAGCATCCATGAGAGTATCCGGCGCCAGCTAAAGAGGACATTTTGCACTCCTTCTTGATATAACAATGGAAACTGCCATCATTAACAAGGAAACTAAATATATTAGAGAAGAACACCAAGGAACTACCAAAAAATGTTCAATTCAATCGTTTCTGTAGTTTCATTAAATTTTTTCAATGTCGTCTTAAAAGATCTTGAAGTTTCCAATCAGGTCCCTATAGTTTGATTAAATTTAAATCAAGTCCCTATAGTTTTTTTTTTCTTTTTCTTTTTGGTGTGTTCTCTCCATTCTATCATCATTTCATGATTATAGCGAAACGATTACTATGATGGTGACCGAATAATAGATTGTGAGTAGAAACCTTACCTTTAGGCAGTACCGAGCCGATACATCCTGATCGAACACCCCGAGAGCAATCACGGGAAGCGATGAAAAGAAGACATTATAGATAGATAAAAGCCAATCATTGTATGCAGGTTCTCCAGAGAAGGATGCATACACCTCATATAAGAACAATGTGAATCCAAATGTAATGTTCTTGTAGAAAAAATAGCATATCTGCCAGAACAATGAAGCAAAAATTGACATAATTAAGTAACCATATAATAATTTAGAACCTATCTCTGGAATGTTGAGATCAAAATATATTAGCATGACAATACCATAGATGAGATCCTCCGGTAACACCAATGTCCGTGCACAAGAAGTAATCGGTCCAAATATCGAAATTGCGCAATTGCGATATCACTAGACATAACAGCCTGGTGGATGGAAAGAATAATGTAAAAATTGTTAGGGAATATGAACTACTTTCGGGGTTTACTCTAAAAGAAAAAATGAATCGATTTTCAGGAATTTTTCGGTACCTGCATTCCTTCAACGCCACTAATTCCAACCCCTATATCTGCTTCTTGAAGCATTCCAACATCATTAGCTCCATCACCAATGGCTAATGTTGTTTTCCGAGTTCCAGATTTGACCAATCTAGTAACCTTCAAGAGAGAGTAACAATACAAAGTTATTTCTAAAATAAACCTTTTTTTTTTGGGTCGGAACCAACACAGCAATAATAAGGCCAATACCAGCGCCTTCTGCTTTGGTGATGAGCGACAACAGATAACAGATGCACAGCGAATCGCAAGCTCTAGAAACATGTTCTTGATGTTATCATCTAGAGCATAGACGAGTGATTTTCCGTCGATGATCAAAGCAAACGCCTGCTGAGAACTTCCTCTGTATGCTGTCAGCTGTGCAGCACCTTCGGATATCTGTTGGAGGACACTTTGCCTTGATGCCTAAAACGACGAATCGATATAAGCATATAAGAATGCAGATTTTCAGCTCTAAAGCATCACTTAACACCATAACCGGTTGAGTAGTCGCACTTCAAAAGTTCCACAAAAGGCCACAACATGTTCTAACTAGAAAGATTTAATTACTCTAATAATCCTATAATTTTACTCGATTTTCAATTAGGCCCCTAGATAAGAATTAGATTCAAGGATGAAGAATCTCATTTTACCTTGATTATAGCAAGCTTGTCTCCATCCTTTTCCAGTGCTTTAATTTCCGGACTCTCCAAATGAATTATAATCTGCTTCATTCCTTGTCTTAACAAACTACAAGCAAAACTGCGATGCAATTCTTGTTTCAGATATCTCGAAAAGAGATTATAGTGGTGAACTCATAATCAAAGTTATTAAAAAGAAAGGGAAAAAAAAAGGCATAATCAGAATACAATACCCTATATTGATTGCAGTCTCCATTTTATCCCCGGTCAAAACCCAAATCTTGATTCCTGCTTGGGCAAGCTTGTCAATGCAATCCGGAACCTAGCAAAACAACACGAGAGGCGTCATTTTCGAGTTGTTTTAATCCACATGAGTAAAACATGTATTTTGCATTCTAACTAACCCCGTTTTGGAGTTTGTCCTCTACAGCAGTGGCACCAAGAAGAATTAGATTCCTCTCAATCTTGTTTGATATTTTCTCAATCTGTCTCTCCTGATCAGCACAAACCAAATTCTTAGCCTTAGAGAATTTGTTGCGAAACTCCTTGTATTCTTCCACGTCGAGCTCCCGATAGGCTAATATCAAAGTCCTTAGACCTGCATCGGCATAATCATGAACATGCTCCATGGTTTTATCTTGGAACTCCCTCCCATTCTTGGCTATCCTTTCAAACATGACACTGCATGGAAACATAAAGCCAACCACTCAAATCATTTAGGTTGAGTTCAGTAAGTGTTTCAGGACAAAAACAATTGGACAAATCCCCGACCGGGACCTTAAGGTTAAGGATCAGTAATCAGTTTGTCACAAACCTATCGGCGCCTTTGCATAACAGAAAAATCTTTCCTTCTTCATCCTCCACTATGACAGACATCCTCTTCCTCGAGCTATTGAATTCCAAAACATTGAGAAGCTTGTACACCCTGCAAAATGACACTAGCTAATGTAAATATGCTCCATTAACACGGCGAAATTCGAAAACAATACCATATTCCTAACATCAAGTGTAATACAAAGGCACAAAATCATCTATTTAGTCAGAAACTATAAACATAGATAGTGGTGAAATTCTCAAGTTACTACACTGACCTTTCAACTTTTTTGCCTGAAACAGGATCCAACTCGAATGTTGATACACTAGTTTGAGTCCTTTTACAGAATTCGAAACCAATTTCTCTGGCTGCAATCACAAATGCTGCTTCATCAGGCGATTCAGCCTCATACGAGACATTTCCTGTGTCTTCATCCATTTCTGGTATAGCCGTATGACAGATAGCCAAAAGGCGAAAGAATCTTCGGATGACATCAGCATGAGGTTCATTAACCCAATTTCCATTCATTATCCTTTCATCAATGAAGTTAAAGCCCTTTATGGAGGCTTTTCCATTTGAAGATTCATTGATGCTGTTGGGTTCTGACCCTATAACTTGCTCATGATTTAGAGGTGAACCTTTTCTTTTACCCATGGCCTTCTCAACCTCTGTAATGCCACGGCCGTAAGCAACCCCGGCAATAGAACATTTGACAAACTCCATTGAATTGCAAGTAAGAGTTCCAGTTTTATCAGAAAGAATTGTGTCAACTTGGCCGAGTTCTTCATTTAAGTTAGAAGTCCGGGCATTAGCCGGTTTGTCTGCTTGCTCATAGTACATATGGATATCTTGATTGATGAAAATGCTCTGAAGGACTTTAACAATCTCGATCGACACATAAAGAGATATCGGAATAAAGAAGCCATATAACATCAATGCTGTCAAACAGTGAAATGCAGCAGCAGCAGCTGGTCTTTTCGGATCGAAGAAAACCGTAGTATCATCTGGTCTTAGATACCATCTTTTCATTGATCCACCTTGCAAGTCATCTTTAGTTAAGATGTAAAAGAAAATAGATCCAACAAACGCCATTAGAAACAAGATGCAGAACAAGAAGTAGATTACTCTATCCATCTTCCTCTCAATTCTGCTTCTTTTCGAAGGAGGATCAGTAGAATTTTGGATAACCTTAGTGTCATGACCAGTGAAGATCACAGCTCCGAAAATGTAGTCTGTATTACGAAGTTTGGAGTCTCGAAGAAGAAGCTGCTGAGGCGAAAGGGGATACTTTTGGTCTCCGAATTCTAAGCTCCCAACAAACGAGTAAAGATTAGCATTTGGATCTTCACACTTGACCGTGGCTCTAAACTTTTGGAAGCTGAGATTTCCATGTAAGGAAGAAGTTATCTCTAAGCCTTGTTTCAACTTCAAATTCGTCTCGCCATCCAAATTCATCGTCTCAACATAGCATACTGCATCCTCATAACTCGACGAAAGCAATAAGAGGTCTGCAGGGAAGAACTCATCCTTCTCTACCTTCACTATATTCCCAACTCTCAGATTCTTCCATTCGGTATATTCGAAATTTCCATCCCCTTTATGCACTTTCACTCTTCTATTGTTAACCTCAATATCCTGCAAAAGTATTTTACTAGAGAATTTATATAACATACTACACTATATCAGCTTAGAACTTTAGCCTACAAGTACAAATTCAAGTTCATGAGGTACAAGAAAATCCAAATGTAAACACAATATGTTATTCATCATCAAATACTGAGATTGGGAGAGATTGGGAGACTGATACTGATAGACTAAGACTAAATTAAGTTTGTTTATTATGTTTGGCTTAAATTTATTAAGAGATAGATATTGGAAGGTAAAGATTGAATTAAGTCAATAGAGAAAAAACAAAGGCTAATATTGAAAACTTCAATGTTATATGAGGATATTTAAGTAAATAAAAGTTATTAAAATTTCAGTCTCAGTCCTCAGTCCCCCGTCCCTCCTAGGAGGTACTGAAAATACTGGAATTCCAGAGATTGAGACTGAAATTTTAGTTCCAGTCTCTGTCCAACAAACACAATGTTGAGTTTCAGTCTCTCAGTCTCAGTTTCAGTCCCAAAAACCAAACGCTACCTAAGATCCTTTAAATTGTAACTAACATTTTCATCAAACACATGTAACTAACTTGAATTCACAATTGTGCAACATAGAGTTTTAAGATACCTGCTTTTTGCGGCGCCAGTCTTCGATGCCTTCCTTCACCATAGTCGCCCCTACAACGATAATCAAGGGGAAGATAGCGCTGGCAGCATTAAAAGGCGCGAGTTTCGTGAATGCCAAGATGCCAGTAACCAAGAAATAGAAGTTAGCCACCCTCCTAAACTGCTCGAAGAGCGATTTCGGAAGGAATGTAGCAGGGGTGTACTTTGTAGACCTAACAGAGTTATCTGCATAGTCCCTAACAACCTCGGATTCTAAATTACCACCATGCTCATTGCACAACACTACCCTTGAATAACCCCTTCCCCCAATCTGAGAATAGAGTTCATCTTCAAAAGATGATGCTCTACAGCATGTGAATGAGTATAGCTTGCTCAAATGCAACTTCCTCTTCCTCCTACCACTCCTCATTCTCACCCAAAAAAGCACAAACCCTTTTCGGATTATCCTAAAAGACCCTCTTAAGAATCATCAAATGGTAACTTTCCCTAACCCCAAATCACAAATTAGGCTCAGCAACAAAAATTCTTAATCAAAAGCTAAGCTTTGAGGTTAAAAATCATAACCCTTCAATGGCATCAATGCACCAAACACTGTTCAAAGAGGAACAACTTACCCAAAATCCCATAACCCATTAGCACATATACCAAGCCAAGATAAAATAAAATAAAATAACAATTATTATTATTATATAAAGGTAGCAGCAAGCAGCAAGGGATACCAAACCCCAGAAAAGGTTCCCCCAGAAAAGAGCTCAAAGACCAAGTAATTTAATAAGGCAGTGGAATAACAAAGCAAGAAACCAATGAAATTATGGAATTAAAAAATAGATAAAAAGTGGAACCTTTTATGAGTAAGAGACAGCAAGAGGAATAATAATAATAATAAGGTTGAAGTCTGAGTCTTTGAGACAAAACAAAACGATATACACAATGAATTGCAGCAGAACAAGGGCAGCAATGTTGGATTCTCCAAAAAACAAAGACACCCCAGAAGAGAAGAAACTAAAACTTCACAGTAAGTAGAACATTCTAGAAAGCACAGTAGAAGAACCAAAGAAAGAAGCTAGCTTTGAACAACAAAGGCTTCAATAATCAGATCTCACATTTCAGTTTTTGCTTTGAGAAATTCAAAATATACAAAGTTAGTTCAGTGGCATGTAAGAAAGAAAGAGAGAGAGTATGAGAATGGTTGAAAGAGAGTACATGGGAGATGAAAATGGAAGCATAGAAATTTTGGCAGGAAGTTCTTGTAAGAAATGGGGAAGCTTTTAGTCAATGGCGATGACTGAAGTCTCTGTCTTTCTCTTTTCTCTCTCTCTCTTTTCTATTTTCTCGTTATCCAATCTCCAATAAACACCAAACAACAATAATCAACACAAGAAAAAATTTTCTATTAATAATAATAATAATAATAATATCTAATCAAAACTACTGTAAACTAAACAGTAAAAACAGGTCAGAAATGACACGAAGTTTTTTTTAAAAAAAATATTTAATAAGATGTAAATTATTACAAATATAAATATAAATTTTATAATAAAAAATAAAATAAAATATAAATGTGAACCTAATATTTTTATAACAAAATTCATGTTTATATTATTTATATTTATACTGAATAAATTTATTTATTAAAAATTTTTTTTATTGGAAAAGAGGACAAAGGTCCAAATTCATTTCTTTTATTGTATTGTTATTGTTCAAGCTTTAAAAAATATTATGGGTGGTAACTCATTTTCTTAATTATCTTTTTAATTGCTAAATAACTTTTTTATTTTTCTATTTTTTAGATATTTTAAAAAATTAACATATATATTTAAATTTTTACTCTTTTAGATATTAAAAAAATAATTAAAAAGATAAATTAAGACTCTCAATCAATTACGCTTTATTATGTTATATTGATATTGATATCTTTGCATAATAAAAAGAGAATCATATATGACAATATATATATATATATATAAGCACACTAAAAAAGGTAATAAATTAATTTTTTCTATATATGTTTGAAATTGTGTAAACAAACAAATTTAATTTTAAATATATATAAGTAAATTTATTCAATTATAAATAATTAACTTAAAATTTTTATTTAAAAAAATAGGCAGAAATTTCAAAAGCAAAAATTATAGTTTATTTAATATTGTTTTGGTCTAAAATAAATGTCACTTTTAAAAAAATTATATTTGATTACAAGTACTTGTTTATTTAAAAAAAAATTATGTATAAATAATTAATTTTAAGAATGAAATATATATAAAAAATTATACACTTACATTTAAACTGATTTAAAATCAAAACATTTCTAATAATTAAAACAAATAATAAAAAAATAACCACCATAATGATGATAAATTGATATTATTATTTTATATATACATATTAAAACAAATAATTAAAATCCTATTTATTATTGTTAGGGGAGTTTAAGAAAATCTAAGACATGTGGTAAGAAGAAGTTTAAGGTTTGGATAGTGGTTTGAGTCAGAAGTGAGTTTAAGATGCGCCGTCATGCATGGCAGACAAATCAAATGCCAATTGCTGTTTGCAGTTTGCAGTTTGCTCACTGACACAGTCAAAAGCTCAAATCTACAGTCTTCCACTTTCTCTTTTTAGGTTTTATTTTTTTTCCCCACCTAAGTCCCTGCTACCTAGTTATTTGCTAACTTGTCCTATGTTTTGCTCCTCTTCCTCTCTTTTCTCTTTGAAGAAAAAAAAGTAATTTTAAATTATTTAATATATATGTGTCTAAATTCCTAGCTATATTTTAGTCCTATATATATTATTATATTTTTTAACAAATACTTTTATATATATTAAAAATTAGCCATCAATCAATAGTTATATATTTGTTTATAGTTATATATACATATTAATTAAATGACATATTTTTTTCTAATATGAAATATATAAATAATCAAATTTGCATATAATAATATAATAAAAAAATTTATATAATGCCAATTGCCAATGCCAAATATGTAGTTCTAATAATGTTCTATACACAATGGTTATTGGTAGCAAAATCATTTTTTGTACACATGGTATTAAATATAATTTTAAGAATGTACAATTAATTCCTAATAAAAGATGAAAGAGAAATGGAAAAACAAATAAATGAGCTTTTAACTTGCCTCCATTTAATCACCAAAAGAGAAAAATGTGTGGAAGAAAATAGTGATTAAAGAGTAGTTGATTTCATGATTTTAAAACTTCATGCACCAAAAAACCTCATGCATCAATTTGCACTTTTTCAAAAGTACTACTTTGTGAATTGTGAGGTCGATCCTTTTTATCTCTAATTAAATTTTAAATAAGTCCTTATTATCGTAATTAGTTTCAATGTTTTGTACTAATTACTTTTATAAAAGATTGGTCTAGTGGTGAAGGGCTTAATATTAAATTATAAATTATAGCTAGGGAGACAAAAATATTTTTTTCTCTATCTTTTATTTTTTTGTTAGTATTGATATTTTTAAGATAATTGATAAAAAAATCACATTAATTAAGAATTGTGACAAACTAAACTCCTATTTTTGGACTTAAAGAATAATGTGGTAAATCTTTTGATTAAGATGTGACATATAATGTCCATTTTCATAATTTTACCCTCAACCACTCATTAATAAAGCTCCTCCGGAATTTCAGAATTTTGTTGCCAATCTTATAATAAAAGTTAAAGTATAAGATTTGATTGTGGAGTTTAGCCTCTCTAAAAGTTCAACCATATATAGTATCTTTGGTTAATATATAAGCATAAAGCATTAATAATATATAATGATGAAAATATAATTCTATCTATTATATATATAAGTTTATATTGATATTCTTTATTTTTTAAATTTATAAATTAAAATAATTTAAACACATAATTAGTTAACAATAACTGTATTTTTATACAACTATAAAAAATTTTATTTTATGAATAATATTATTTATAAATATAATTTTTGTTTTGTGTTTTTTAGAAGTAATAATTTTGGTCTTCTGTGCCACAAATTGCAAAATGCAAAGTCATATAGATACACTTAAAATTAGCTTAAGAGGATGGTAAAGCCAACTCTTTTTTCCCCATTATTTTTGCCATCTAAAGAGTTTGTTTCTTCCATTAGAAGCAAAAATAAATCCTTTTAATCATGAAATTAGATAATACATGAGGAAAAAGTTAAATGAAACTTTTGATCTAAATTATCAGTCTAGCTATATACACTGAATTATTTCGATTTGAAATTGTCTAAGTAAATAAAATAAATGCCAAATCACTTGAATTTTTGTTTTCTTTTATTTCCTTGTTGAAAGTTGGAAGAGAAAACAAAGATTGCTAATTAATGTTAAGTAGGCAAGATTAAATGAAAAATAATATTAAATTTGAAAATAATTAAATAAATAAATTTTTTTTAGTGTTTGAATTTAAAAGTTTGATGAATGCTCTTTAATTTTAACTTTTAAGTTTTAAGTACTCCCTTCTTTAATTTTACTACTTTTTTATTTTTTCAATACTTCAAAGGCTTAACCACTCCTAAAAAGACCTTCCTTTGTTTCCACTTTATAAAAAAGTTTTGGTTAATTTATATATTTTTCTTGTTCACACGATATCCAAAAGTTAAATTATATAGTAATTAACTTGAGTAACTAACTTCATTTTTTATGATTATTTTAAAGAATGATTCCATATAAAGTTTGATAAGAATATAAATGAAACGTGTGGAACACTTATTATTTTTATTATATTTTACTATTGGAATTATAATAACATTATATTCCCCAAAATTTTGCAACATAATACTATTTCACGAATTACATTAACATAATATGATTTACTTACTATTTTTTATTTAATTTTAACTTTACAAATTATATACTTTTACTTTAGTCAATATTTTAATAGTTTAATTACATACGCTCTCGCGTAGTGTATGTTGACTTTAGAGATTTATTAACGTAAGCTTATTACGTAGTTATTATATTGTGATATCATTTTAACTTTTTAAGTAATATAACATTACGTGTTATTCACGTTAATATTCCCAATTTTTATTTTGAAAATGTTGGCATCAATATATATATAGAGTCAAATTATATTGTTGCAATACTTAAAAAAATGTTTCACAAAACGACAACCGCATCCCTGGAACCGTGGATAATATATAGTTTGAAAATACACTATTGTCGTATTAATTCTTTTAAAAAAAAAAGAATTGAAAAGGTATACCGATATTTATTTTTAAATTATATATATGTATATGGTGATTTTTGAATATATAATGAGATAGATGTTCAACTATATCTTGTTCATTATTGGTTCTCTTTGTTATAAATATTTTTTTTTTTTGTAATTTTATCTTTTATATTTTGATAGGCTTTAGAGATTTTTTGAATTAATACAGTATAAAAGAAATAAGAATTAGATTGGAGGATTAATATATAAAAATTAAATAAATTTTTTACATTTTTTAAAAGCATATGTATATATAACATAAGGGACAGTTATGAAAAAATCGTTGCTTTAGACATATCTATTAAATTCTAAAATATCCCTCTTAAAAGTCTAATTTTACCATGTAAGTCATTTATTTGTTTATCCGTTTTGCGGCGATTTTTACATCAATTGCGGTTAAACTCATCTAAACTTCAAAATTGTCATTAAATACAGTAAATCGCTACAAAACCCGTCAACATTGTCATTTAGCGGCAATTTATTCAACCGTTACTAATAAGTCACCGCTATTTGTTATATTTATTTAGAGTTAAATAAATATAATTATTGGTAAATATATTATTTTTTTATCTAATTTTAACTATCCTTTAAAAAAATAATTTTAGACAGTTATGAAATTACTTTTTTTCTCAAAACCTTTGGAGTAAGAAAAAATAATAATAATAATAACAATAATAATAATGTTGGAAAATTAAAAAAAAATGATGAAAATCATTGGAATATATATGAATTGAAGTAGATCACCTAAAAGAAGAAACCCTAGCACATGATCATGATGAAGGTTCATAATTATGCTTGTTTCTCTATCAAATCACTGTTTAGAAAGGGAACAAGTAGTGCTTCACACAAAAGTTAGGAAACACTCTCCAACTTGTTTGATAAGTTCCAAAAGGAATTACTCCATTTTGAGCTATTAGTTAATAATAGATATTAGATATTAGATATTAGTATTTCCCTATAATAAAATTTACTTTTATTTGATTTTAATTTCTTATCAATGAACATATGATGGTAAAATGGAAGAAAGCAGAGTAGTTTAACTATTCATTATTTCCTCTATTTATTATTTTTATTTTTAACTTTAATTTCTTTTGTTGCACAATTATTTGTCGCCTTTATTTTTTATTTAATATTTATTATTAAATGATCAAATATACCCCTAATAATATATAACTTTTTAAAAATTATTTTACTATGGGAAAATTATACAGTATGTCGCCGTTTTTTATGGCATACGGCATTTTATCATATTTTAGCTGTTGATGTTGATTGATTTTAATTATATATTAATTTTATAATTAAAATCAATCAACATCAATGGCTAAAAAGCGATGGAATGCTGTATACCGCCGTTTTCGCGGTATACCGTATAATCTTCCCTGTATACGCCCTCTCCACTTATTAAGTTACTTAGTAGTATTATTTTAAATTACCCTAAATTTGAAGTTTTTTAAAATAATTATGACAAAGTAAATTAAAAAGACAAACAAATTTTAAAAAATAAATAAAGTATAAAATATGAGTCAAATTTGAAGCAATTTCATCAATTATTTCCAACAAAAATATATAACACTATTAATAAGAAAGAGTTTTATGGCAAAAGCCACCTTACACGTCATTGCATAGTTTAATAGTTTGTCGGTAGTTTCATTTTTATTTCAACTTAATCAAGACACCAACTCCATCACGCAAGTGAACATAGAGACATAAATTAATTACCTTAATCATTATATTAATTAAAAAAATCATTGTTCAATATAATAATTAATTAAGTTAATATAGTTGGGCCACCGCGGAGCAAAATCGTTGGAGACGGAGGAATTAAGTGAGAAAATATAAAATAAAAAAATAATACATCCAACTCAAAATTTTAAGATGTCAAATAAATGAGTCTGTTAATCTTATAAATTTTTCACTTTTTATTACTTTTAAAAATGTAGGATTTATTCTCGCAATGTCAACAAATATTTCAAACAAATTTTGTCTTTGTTAATAAAAACAAGTTAATACTAATAAGTTGTTAAGTTCATCTATCATATCGACATAATTCATATATATTCTAAAATAATACATAAAGAAAACTAATTTTAAATTTTTTTATTGTAAAATTATTATTTTCATGTTTACTTTTTTGAGACTTTATTTAAGGTTTAAGATTAAAATTTAGGGTTTAGAAATTAAATTTTATTATTTAAAATTTAGTGTAAAAAGTAATTTAAAAAAATTGAATGATATTAGTTAAAAAATAATTAATTTCTAATTTCCCACATATGAATTTTTATTGTTTTGGTGTCTACACTCACATATGATGAATTTGATAAGTTACTATTTTTTTTGGCAGTATTTTCTAATTTGACCAATTAAAAATTACAAATCAAAATTTTATTTAAAAATTTACATGATAATTAAAATTATTATTATTCGAATCTATTGTTACATTTATTTCATTCACGTGGATATGGCGGCCATCGTTCGATTTTTAAGATTGTCTTTATTATGCATTTTTTAATATCATTTTTCTTAGTTACTCTGTTGTCATGACATTTGTTCATAACTCTTCATCTATATAACCTTGTGATTGTACAACAAATTAAAAAACTTAAAATAATTATTTGAATGCTTAAATTATTGTGTTGATTATTATGAATAGGCATACATAATTTGATTGAAATAATACAGTTTATTAATAAATTGATAAAATAATTCATTTGTTTAATTTTCTCTCTCTTAATTTGACGATGATGCCAAAATAGTGTGTATATATAACACTCTGAGTCTATGCATGTACCCAACTTATTAATTAGGGCAAAAAATTTTGTCTAATATTATTGATTGGAGATTCCTGGCTATATTTAATTGAAATAATTATTGGCTTATTAAGTCAACCTAATTAAGAATAGCAATCTAACTTTATTAATGTACAATTAAAATAGTCAACAAAAAAAGTACAATCATAATTATAATTATAATAATTATGTGCTTTCTATTATTAATGCATGAAGGAATTACTCATCATCATATAGATGTGAACATTTTATGGGCCAATATATGAAGCGATGAATGTGTTTAAACGATGAGTTTAACTTTGATGCACCGATAGTGTAAAGAGTTTTACATAGTTATTCAATCAAATTCATGTATTTATTTGATTTTAGAAGTAATGGGCTTGAAAATTAATTGATTTTAATGATATAGTAACATCTAATTGGATGTATGTGTAAAACCATTTTACACTGACGGTTTATGGAAATTAAATTCATTAAATAAACCCTTTTAATTTCTTTCAAATAATAAAATATTTAATTATTGTGCGCAATATTTCCCTTTTTTAAGCCGATATATATTTAAAGGTTTATTACTGAATCGAAGTTTATTACTACATATACAAAGTAAAATTTAAATCTACGACCACTATGGTTTAATTATATATTTTAACTAGATAAATAAGTTAATTACTTGGTCAACCTCAATTTTTATATATATATTAATGTGCAATAGTTAAATAAAGTAAAAGTAAAAGTACTCGTATTGACTCGAAATTATATGTTAACTATAACAAATAATGTTTACTATAAATTAATCATTAAATCTTAAGGATAATAGTATCTAGTTTAAATGTGAATATGAAAAAGAGAAAAAAGCTCAAGAATTAATAACTTTAATTTATATCGTTGATTGGCACTTTTAGCGAGCAATTCAATATTTAGCTAGTAATTTAGTACCATATTTTTAAATAATATTGACTAATTACAAAAAAAATAAATTTTAATGATTTTATATAGTATTAGTATATTATATATATTATCTCATACTACATAATCTGATCTCTTCCTACCCAAACCACTAAAACTATGTATATATATAGTAAGCCATGCAATCATCTATCTCAAATATAATTAATAGGTTTGGTAATGCATACTTACGTGAGACTAATCTTTAATTTCACCTACTTATTAATATCCATCATTATTTATTTACATATATAATATAATTGCTATATTGTATGTATTGACTTGTAGTTTTAGGTATGCATATATAGCCACTTGCCCAACAAACAAATATCTAGTCTAGCTCTATAAAAATCTACAGCTCCTTTCATCTCTATCTTTTTCATTCATGAATAAAGTTGGGAAAAAAAAAATTAAAATCCTACCTATGCATGTATCAAGTCTTTGTCAAAAAAAATTTAGACAAATAAGTTTCCTAGGTTTTAAAATTTCTTAATTAATAGCATCTTTTTAAAAAAGTTATATATTATTTACTCATCTTTTTTCATACAAAATTTATACCATATATTAATTAAAAATATATATATATATTTACTAAAATTATATGGAAAAGAAATAAGTAAAACAAAACAAAAAATAGTAGTAGTCCAATATGTAATAATATTGTTTATGGTTTGGTTGTGATGGGAATCCTATCCCTAATGAAAAACATGAGAAAAATGAAGCCAAAAGAATAAACCCAAATATTAAAATCATAATTGACTTAGTGACAAAAAGACACTTCACCATTGGTTGTTTTGTTTCTCAATAAAATATTCCCTCAGAATATCTTATGATGCAACAAAAACAAATTAAATAAATCGCAGTGGGTCCCAAAAGTATTTACCACATCATCGATAGTAGCTCTGTGACTGATTATATATATAATGACATTTATATATAAAATTAATCTATGTGTATCATTATACATGCATGGACACACCATTCAACAACACAAAAAAATATGAATATTAGTACAAAAATTTACATTTTTCTGTGCTAATATTATATTTTTTCGTATCGCTGAATGGTGTATATAGATGTGTACAATAGTACATGTAATATTCCAATAAATATATTTGGTTACATGCAATTTATATATGTTTGTTCAACCCTTTTCCCCCTCCTTTCTTTGTTAAAAGTAGATGTGATTATGTGAATGCATATAAGAATGAAATGCTTTTCTCACATATCTAAACATATTACCAATATTGTTTGGTTTTTGTTCAAATAATATTTTAAATAAGTTGGTTTACTAAGATGTATTTATTATTATTATTATTTGGACAACAATCTAACCCACCACCTATTCAGTCACAATGAAAATAAAAACTAAAAATTAAATAATGTATCCGAAAAAATTGAATGTGATTAAATAATTATGTAAAATGTTTAGCTCATGTGCAATTAATTTTATTTAAAATTATTATTTTAAAATCGTTAAATCACACTTTAGTTAAATATATTAAATAATCTAACGTATTAGCGGCGTAGCATCTAATTGACTATTCTCTTCTCTCTCTTTTTTATTTATTTTGGTCAGGTTAAATTTTAATTTTTTGGTATTTATTGGTTAAATTTTTTTAAGCTCAACAAATTTTGGTATTTAAGCAATATAATAAGTTTGGGAAGAAGCAGGCCTAGGCCCAAAAATACTATTTTTCTTTCAAGAAAAAAAAATGGATAGCACATTGTTTATGTGGCAAGTGGATATAATCTAAAATTCAATTTACCAAAAACATATCCATCCTGTCCTATGAAGCTTCAGTACAAAAAAAAAAAAAAAAGAATTCTATGAAGCTTAATTTATATTTTCTTTTTTATTCCATCAATCAAGTTCTATCTCCCATTCATGATTCATCCCCCAAAATACACAAAGAAATTATTAATAAAAAAAGGAACCAATATAAACGTATATAATTGGTATTGCATTGCGAGGAAGGGAAAACATATCAATCACATTGGTATATTGGATAATCAGAAAATAACATTATAGGTTACATGTACATATAAAAAAGGTAATATTTTGTTCTCATTATTATTAACATGCAAAACAATATAATAATGTGTACCTTTTTTTTTTTAAAAAAAAGAGGTAGATAGTTCATTTTCCAGTAGCCATTTCATGCAAGCAAAGCCAAAGAGAAGTGTGTTTTAAAATAGATATAGGTGTAGACATTATACTTCAAATATTTTGGAAAATACTAATTTATATAATAATTAGATATTTTAATTACATATTTTAATTTCACACACAAGTACTCATCAATGCATGTTAATTAGTAAGAAATGGTATTTTATCTCACAAATATTGAACTTAAATTAAATTATCACATTTTTTATTTTTAAATATTTATATAAATTATTACATTAAAATATTATGATTATAATTATTATTAAATTATAATATATAGTACTTTACAAGTCCCTTTTTATTTAGAGAAGCTGATTGCACCCCTGTGTTTTGTTTTTTTTTTATTATTATTTTAAAAGTGGTAATATATTATATATCAATCACAATAACACTACATCTCAACCTTCAAATCTTTTCACATAACTCACAAAACAAAGCATAGTGTGATATAAATAACAACCAAATTCTCCAAACCAAACCATGTTCTAGCTTACACCACCACCAACAACAATGGCCTCAATTTTTTGGGCATTGGCATTGTTATTATTAGCATGCCAAAGTTACCACCCTATAGCCTTAACCAATGCCCAACAAGCACCTTCAAAGTTACCAACTTCAACTTCAACTCCAAAATCACCAACAAACCCTAATTCAAATAATAATGGCCCTTCTAAATCACCCATTACAAACACAAACACACATTCAAATAATGCACCTTCTAAATCACCAATTACAAACACAAATTCAAATAGTGCACCTTCTAATAAATTACCAAGTGCAACTTCTCCAACTTCTTCTAACACACCAAAAGTAGCAACATCTCCCACTACAACCAAATTGCCAAATTCCCCAACCTCTTCAACTACTTCTTCCCCTTTGAAACAACCTCAACAACCAATTCCTAAGGCCACTTCCCCAATCTCTTCTACTACTACTTCTTCCCCTCAACCACAACCAATTCCCAAGGCCACTTCCCCAACCTCTTCTTCCCCTGTGAAATTACCAACTCCCAAGGTAATACCCATACTTCCAACTGCTCCCACCAAAGCACCGCCGGTTACGGTTGTACCGGTTAAACCAGAGCCAATTCCTATTGCTCCACTTAAACCAATGATACCAGTACCCATTGCTCCTACTAAGACACCACCAATTCCCATTGCACCGGTTAAACCAACTCCAATTAAACCACCACCAGTTCCTGTTGCGCTAATTGAACCACCACCAATTCCAATTGCTCCAATTAAACCACCACCGGTTCATGTTGCACCGGTTAAACCACCACCAATTCCGATTGCCCCAATTAAACCAATTTCAATTGCTCCAATTAAGCCACCACCGGTTCATGTTGCACCGGTTAAACCACCACCAATTCCGATTGCTCCAATTAAACCAATTTCAATTGCTCCAATTAAGCCACCACCACATCATGTTGCACCGGTTAAACCACCACCAATTCCAATTGCTCCAATTAAACCAATTGCACCTATTAAACCACCACCGGTTCCAATTATTGCTCCTTCTAAACCACCAGCAATAGCACCAAAAGCACCCACACCAAAGATCCCACCACCACATCCACCTAAAAAAGCACCAATTGTACCACCACCATTGCCACTTGCACCAGCTATACCACCACCTATAGTGTCACCGACACCATTACCAACCGCACCAGCACCACCACCTAAACGCAAGAAGAAGGCACCAGTAGTATCACCAGTGCCTTCTCCTGCAAGTAACACTCCTGCACCCGCACCATTGACAGACACACCGGCACCTTCACCCGATGACTATGTTCCTGAGCCTCCACCACACAGACACAGAAGAAAGAGGCACAAGCACAAACACCTTAAGCATCATCATCCACAATCCTTTGATCTTGCTCCAGAACCATCAACATCATCAGTCATTAGGAAAAGTCCTCCAGCACCATTAATTATTGAAGATACTACTCCTATAGACACTGAAGATTCACCATCACCTGCACCAACTGCAAATGGGGTAATATGTCTATCTTTGATCACATGAATAATTTTACCATTTTTTAAAGATCAAGATTTTTAAATAAATAAATAAGCACATAGAACCAACTTTTAATTAATTTTATATTTAATTCTGTTAGTCTTTATATATTTATTGAATTTTTAATTAAGTTTTTATATATATATTTTTTAATTAGATCACTGGATTATATCAAATTTTATAACTAAATCTCTATTATGATAAAATCGTTAAACATAATAAAATATTTTATTATTATATATAACGAATATATCCCTTTTTTAAGACACAAACCATAAAAAATATACTATCGTATAACTTGAAATGATTAATATTAGCTGTAAAATAGTTGAATTCGTAAATAAAATACTAATTTTTTTTCCTTCTTGGTTTTCACATGTAGAACGGTGAATCAACATACAATGAGCAAGTGAGAAAAATGTTGTCAAGTGTTGGATTTGCTATTGCCATTTTGTTATGTCTCAATTGATAATATAATATGTGGCTTCAATCTCTAAGAAGCTCTTTGGTTTGCAAATATATATATATATATATATATATATATATATATAAATGAAAATGATTCCCTATATTATGTATGAAACTCAATAATGAAGCTATACATATAATTTATTTATTTTCTTTGTTCTTTATTTGATTTGTGTATTGTCATATTTTTTCTCACAATTATTAATGAAGACACGAGCCTCTCTTTTTTGTAAATTTATGCACTCATTTATATTCTCTTCTTCAATGTCTTGATTCGTTCTCGTGTTCTATTATCCTTGTATTCACACTGGCTACTAGCATCAAATATCATAAATTTACTATATTGTTATTTTTTTTTGGTAATTAATTATTATATAACAATTGTATTTATTTTTGGGTAAACATATAAAAATTGTATTTTTTTGGACTTTTTTTTGGGTTTTTTTTTGGACTTGATATAAAAAGTTATATTTGGTTATATAATCAAAGGCCGGATAACTTTGAATTTTTCCTAAGGCCCAAAATAATGACTCAGCCCTTCTTTTCAGGCCCAATAAAATAATAAAGAATAATTAAAAACAAATGATCAGCAAACTCAATCTCTGGTTGGATTCCACTCTAAGATTTAATAATAATTAACCAATAATCAGTTGACATGAAACAATGTCCTTCAAAATTTATTTACTTATTTTATTAAGTAATTAAGGAACACACTAATAATTTGTGGATACAAGAGCATAGATCTCCAATTTTCTAAAACTTATTTTGATTAATTAAGAAGATTCATGGCCATTATTTTATACTTAGCATTCTGCCCGCGCATACTTTTCCCGATCACAGCGCGGATATTTTTCCGATCACACTTTAATGAATTTTATAAATTTATATTTTAAAAAATGTTTAACTCTATAACCTATAACTTAACTTATAAACCAAACATCCTATACCATATATCTTATACCAAAACTAACTCACCTTGATTCTAAACCCTAATTTATGAACCCTAAATTCTAAACCCTAAATCCTAAACCACAGGTCGCAACCCATAAATCATAAACGCTAAACACTAACTGTCTCACTTAGACTATAAACCCTAAACACTAAAATCAAAACCATAAGCCTAAATCCTAAATACTAAACACTAAACTCTAAATCTTAAACCCTAGTATTTATTCAAAATACAATTTTTTTCACTATATTGTCATTAATATAGAGATGGTTATATTGTGAAAAGTTCCTCTTATTCTCAAATTACTTTTTTATAATATTTTTTTAGGAAAAAATGACTGTTATTCAATTATAACAAAGGTCCTAAAAGTAAAATGTTATAACAAAAATAATCAAGTTAGTCAATTATAGTTGGTCAATATAAATTATCACTATATCATATACCATATACATGTACGCTATACAAATTGCTAGACACTGACCGAAATTAGTAAATTCATGCCACTCACTACATAAGATTTTTCCTAAAAATTTAAATTAATCACAAGTCCTGCAAAATAAAAATATAACAATAACACTATATAACTCACAACATTTCAAGAAATACCTAACTCTATCACCTATGACCAAACTCACATAACATACACCATATAAATTATACCCTATACCAAAATCTTATCACCTTGAACCTAAACCCTAATTTCTAAACCCTAAACTCATACCCACAAACCTTATCACCTTGAACCTAAACCCTAATTCCTGAACCCTAAGTTCTAAACCCTAAACACTAACCCCATATCCACAAACCTTATCACCTTGAACCTAAATCCTAATTCCTGAACCCTAATTTTTAAACCCTAGTCCCTAAACCCAAATTCACAAACCTTATTACCTTGAACCTAGACCCCCATTCCTGAACCCTAATTTCTAAACCCTAGTCCCTAAACCCAAATCCACAAACCATAAGCACTAATTGTCTCACTTAGACCCTAAACTCTAGACATTAAAATAAAAACCCTGAAACTAAACCAGAAATCCTAAAAACTAACCCCTAAACCCTAAATCACATTATTTTTAAGAAAATTGATTGGGTGGCGTTAAACCTAAGCCTAATTATAAGCATAAATTCTAGTAAGAGAAACTTAGACATTTTCTACATTTCTAATATTTATAAAAAATAACATTTATAATAAAATGCCTCACTCATTATAACCATAAAAATTTATCTCAAAAAAAAAAAAAAGCTTGGCTTTATCTTAAAATGATGTTTTCTTCTAAAATCAGATACCTTAAATAAATGGTGTTTATCTTTGTAAGTATTAGCTAAAGGTTTAGGAGAACGAAATACAGATTAAAAAATAAAATTTCTCTATGAGTTGAGTTGTATACTCTATTTTTTTTTTCATCTCAGAGAAGTTATATATATATTTGAGTTGAAACATAACACTCCCTTATATATTTGACTTAAAAATTAACTTCTTATGGTTGAATTGAATAGTTCTTCAGCAAGTCTATTATATATCATCAAAGGACATAGAATATCAAAATAATTTTTTTCAACCAAACCTTATAATTGAATATTGTTTAAAAATTTAAGAATTCTCAATATGAATTAAAAAATAAAAATTTCTAATGGGCGACCCACGCGTTACACGAAACCGCGCTTCGCGCAATCTATTTGGTACAGAATTCAAGTATTACTTCGTATATTCTTTATAACACTTTGTTAAAAAAAATTAAAATCTCATATGTAAATTCAACTATCATAATAATTTGTCTCAAACATTGCATTTTTTCAAAAAGTAAAAGCTAAAATAGTATATAAACAACATAATGATAATACTAAAAGCATACATCTATGATCTATCTACGCTTTTTTTTACCCTTTTTATATGAGGTTTAAACACAACAATGCAACATCAAAATGGAAAATTTTATAACTCACCTTTTATTTTTATTACTCATATATGCATTAGTAAATTACCTTATTCACTACCATTAAATAATAGGAAGGCTTAGGCTTGGCACTCCTTTCATTATCTCTGCAGTACATGAGTTTATTTTTAATAGTTATATATATATATATATATATATATATATATATATAAAAGAGATTGTTTCTATTATTGGGCTAACTATTTTAAAATTTTTGCAAAAATATACTTAGTCTATTAATAGTTATATAAAAAAAAGAATTGTTGCTATTTAAATTTGTAATAGAAGAAAATAAGCTTCATTTGCCGTTTGCATTGGTTCATCACTATCTTATCGTGTTTCACCTATTATATTTTATTGATTGATTGATGTAAACGGCATGCTTCTTGCAGTAATTTTAATATTTTATTTTAAATAAATATATGACACAATCTGATACTATAATTTATGATAAAAAAAATCAATAACTACTTTTTGTGTCCATGATATGAGGAAAAACACCGCATTCACTACTTGAATTTGTAGTACTATAGAAGGATCCTGTGTTGGGCTAATAGACACATGATTATCACATCATGATCAAACAATCACAAATATTAATGCATCAATACAGAAGTAATGAAAAAATATTGTTCTTATTATTGGAAAAAAAAATAAATACATATATTTGAATTCATTTATAAGGACGTATCTATCAATTACTTCTTCGGGACTTAATATTCCTTTTTTTTTATTTTTTGTCTGTGTATGGAAAAGTAACAGCAATCTCAACCCAAGAATATATCAATTTAAATCTTTCATATTAAGTAAAGCTTCTATTTATATAAATGCAGTTTTTGAATAATTAAATATCAAAATTTTTTCGATATAATGCATCCTCTCTCCCTAATGCACCAAGATGAAATGGTAAGAAAAATGGAATTGCCACCACCAGCACAATCTTTTTTTTTTTTTTGAGAAATCACTCTGCTGCTAATTATGAAAGCATGTAAAATTTGTTCCTCAGAATAACACTCAATCAAACTACCAAAATGATAAAGGCATGCACACTGACCCCCCCCAAAAATATTATAATAGCACCAACCGAGTGATCAAGTAATGCATGATATACTAAAATGAAAATGTATTACTTATTAGATATACCACTACCTAATAAAAGCTTCACTTACCATTTCTTGATACACCAAATACATGATATCATCATCAAAATTATTGTGATAAAGCACTAATATGAATTAAAGAAGCCATCTTGCAACCAGCTTGATGGAAGAAAGATTGTTTCTTTGTAAGATTTCGAGAAAGAAGAGCTATACATAAAAACACACATAAACTTTCCAATGTAACAAAAAAAGATTTTTTTTAACAACAAAAGAACATGAACTCTGCTCTTCAATAAAACACTAATGCATAAAAACAGTTGTTTTAACTTACTGATAAAAAAAAAGGGATTAATAACAACAAAGATTTCTTTTTTCTCAAAACAATTATTTTACTTCTGATAAAACAACATAGTTTGCAACAGAACACAAAAAAAACCTATGGGATCACTTGAGTTTATAAAAGTACAAACTTTTTAATAGGTGAAAAACACCCTTCAAAAGCTTGATGCAAGGAAGAACTAACCTTCTTGCCCTGAAAATGGGCAATACATATAGTGGCTATGGAGAAGATAAGAGGAATATGAACCGAATGGTCCTTTACCATGAACTACACTCGAAATTGTAGTTCTGCCATGGCTGGAAGAAGTCTCAGACAGTTCATTATACTTGATAAACTGTCCCAATTAGACGGCTGTTAAGTGAGCATAGTAAATTGGAGCAACTGCAACAATGAATTCATGGGTT
This sequence comes from Stylosanthes scabra, assembly GCA_036250425.1. Classification (NCBI taxonomy): domain Eukaryota; kingdom Viridiplantae; phylum Streptophyta; class Magnoliopsida; order Fabales; family Fabaceae; genus Stylosanthes; species Stylosanthes scabra. The sequence continues at coordinate 49,394 of JASCZI010211632.1, read as the reverse complement.
AAGTCTAATATACCTATATCTATAATCATCAAATTATACAATTTTTTATGACGTGCCCGTTAAAGTAGTTGGATGCCCTTTTATACAAGACATTAAAATTAAATTCATTTTCTATACATTTAAAAATACTTTTCGGTTTAGAAATTAGTTATTATCAAGAATAGGAATTTCAAATAATTGTATAATATAGCAGGTATTATACCTATTGATATGGCAGTGGTGCTCCTCTGGTAGTTGTGGAAATAAAGTTCAATAAAAAAAAATGATCAATTATTTATACACACAGAGAATTCTTACACATGTAGCCATGTTAATTCATGATCAAACTAAATAATCTTATGTAATTTAATACTTACACATAAGAAAGAGAATGAACTAATTCTTGCAAATCATCAACAGAGAACCAAATTTCATCATGCAAAACTTGGTAAAAGTCATTGTTCTTGGGATAACAGATTTGGATGTCAACAACAGTTCGTACACAATTGAAATATTACATTTGAGATATTGATAACATCTCACGCATAGAAGATAGAACTTACGAACTACCTTAATGTAGTTAACATTACCTTTTGCCATCGTTGATCATCCGTCTTGTCTCCAAACCCACTGGAGAAGATTTTCAGCTGAGGTAAGAATCAATTAGAACATGCCACATTAATACAATATCACTACATGTCCCGTATCAAAAGAAGATCAAACATAGGAATTTGCCAGTAGAGTTAAAACATACCACTTTGTAATTCACTCTATAAAACATATCAGCTTTGTGACTTTGATTTGTGCTTTGCCTCTAATTTAAAACTATCCTCGGATTCACAAATCAAGAAAGGAAATCTAAACCAAAGAAAGAAAAAACACAAAGAATAGCTTCATATTTAAGATGAATTTTATTAATGCTTCGGTGAGATTGTACAAATACTCATTGTATTAAGGAAATGAAAATTGATACAGATTTATATGCAGTTAATAAGACAAAGTATTTATTCAAAAGATGAGATAAAGGGATTCCTTACATTTCCACCTGCATCATGTATTAACTTGACACCTCAAATGGTGTCCATTCTTATAAGTAGCTAATAAGTACTCACATCTACTGGTCATCATCGATCTCGAACCATGTCCTGGACCTCTACTAGTTCAATTTCTCCTTCGTCTTCTTTAGTGACGACGACCGTAGCAACAACGTCCGCGGCCTTCTCTTATTCCCGGCGACTCTCGGCCTCTCTGTGTAGCTCTCTCTTTTTTTCACGTTCTCTCCCTCCTCTGGATACTGCTTCTTTGCATATTCTTTCCTCTTCTTCTTCTGCTTTTCTATTTTCTCTCACTCTCCATTTGCTTGACCCTTTCCTTTTTCTTTCTCTTATGCTGTAAGTCTGTAATTCAAAATTCAAAATGCCCGCCCTAAGTCTCTTTATATGATCCCTATTGTGTGAATAACAAAAAGAGGATGCAGCGTTCAGACTCACGCAAGGAGCATTTGACACTTGTCAAGCACTGGGCAGTTAGTGCATCCTTATTACGGAGAATTACTCGAATACTTTAAATCATAGCACAGTAATTATAAGACAAGTATACTAGGATAGCAATAGCATTGCATAATTGCACTTTTTTTTTTCAATTAATTTCTATTTTTTGTTAATGAAAAATTGTGTATACAATTGATGATGATGATGATGCCCCTACAATCCACATTTAAAAAAAAAAGAAAAAAAATTCTAATCAAGTTGATCAAAAGATACATCAACTTGAATGAGGATAACTAATATGCACCACTGAAAATTATTAATAATAATAATAATAACTAATTATTTCTCATATGCTAGCTAGCATTCCCCTACAATAATAATACATCAATCCAAAATATGCCAATTGGCATGCATTATTAGTCTTCTTCATCCACTTCATGAAAAGGAAGTGGTACTATCTTCACTGCTCTAAACTTGCCAGCATTATTTAGATGCTCATTCTCCAATCTGAAAATCAATTGAAAAAAGTAATTATTAATTATTTATTAAATCACTTCAAAGGTATGTATCTGTCACATAAGTATATGCTTTAGTTAAAAAGTTCTTTTTTCTTTTAGTTAACATTATTTTTTTTTGGTATACTACTTGCATAAATTTCAAAAAATAATTAGGGTTATTTTTATAAAAAATAATTTGTATAAAATATGTATTTTTTCATTTTGAGCCTTATAACATTTTATTTTGATTTTCTAATTTAAAGGTCAATATTTTAATATCGATTTATTCTGATAAGTACTGATGTAATAGATTAAATACCGAGCAAATTAACTATGAGAAGATTAAAAACGAAACCTTTTAAAGATAAGATTTAATTTTATAAGGGTAAAAAAAAAGAATTTATAAGGGACAAAAACTTATCACAGCTATTTTTTTTAAAAAAATTATTTTTATAGAAGTTGAAATAAATATGAACTAATTTACCTGTAGAAATTCCACATTCCTCTTCTAATAACTTCAAGTGCTGCTAAAAACAAGCTTGTTACTCTGTAATCAACATGTTCAAAGCTTGAATGGAGAACTGTTTGCAACCATGCAAGCCTTAGAGTAAAATTTAATCCCTGCATAAACAATTTTCCAAATGATTTTCCATGGTAAGAACATGTCATATGGTAATCTGAATTCTGAAAAAAATAAACAAGAAATCATAGTTTGTTATTATGATTTCTCTTGTTAATTAAATTTAGACAAATTATATTCTCTGATGTGAACTTAGTCTCTTCGAATTAGATTAGGAATCTGTCTTTCAAATTGTATATATAATAATGCATGATATATGGTCTTATCAGAATTTAGTTGGAGAATATATTTTATTCCCCACTTTAATTTGTAGCATTTTCCTAGGACATGGTTTTTTTCAAACTCATATTGCATATATAACTACCATATATACATCATATATACTAATAAATTAAAGGTCTAATTTTGTCCCAAACACGCTTCATTTTAGTCCTCAAAATTTCGATATTAAATTATTTAACCTCGAAGGTTTACACTATATACTATGTTGATGTGTTACTCGACATCACTTGCAATATATGATGTAAACCTAAAATTTTCGATGATAAAACTCTTAAGATTAAGTTTGGATTCTATTTCTAAAAATAGAAATACAAAAACATCAAGATAAAAGATAAATATATTTTTTTTAGCAGCTTCAAAAAAATTCGAGAAATACGTTTTTTTGTTTTTATAAATTTTTTAGCATATTTTAAAACTTTTATTGGCTATATTGGATTTTGATAGAGAATTATTAGAGAGGGTTATGATGTGTAATAATTATTACCATGGAGATGTAGTAAATGGATTTCCTTGAAAGCATTAATTCATTCCTTAGCCAAGGGTTCTTGGAATTCACTTGAAGCAAACCCCAATCCTTGACAAAGTCCCAATACAATTGGTACATAGTTGCTGCACTTGACATGATCACAACAAGGCATAGCCATCCAACACTTCCATCTTTCTCATATGCAACCTTAGCACCTGCTGCTAACATTGCTGAAACATACTTTCCTAGGTTTAAAAGGTGCCCGGTATCGCCTTCGTCGAACCATCGCCTCGCACACTA
>JASCZI010211632.1:5071-18129 GCA_036250425.1 Stylosanthes scabra | reverse complement strand
TACTTTTCAAAATTAGTACTAAGTTGAGCTACAATAATTATTTTTTAATTGTAATATATGTCATTTGAATTTTGCAGTAATTTACTAATTTTTTTTTTAGGTTTTCATGTTAATGTGAGTTTGGTAGTTTTACATTTTAAGTGAAGTTATAAATAAATAATGTAAAATCAGATTTAAACTATTTTATTGTCTTTCATCTTTTCATATTATTAATCAATGGATGAAAATCAATGAAAATATTATAATTTATGTGATAAAAATACTACATATATATTAGCTACTATAGAATCGTGATCAAACGGTTACACCGCGCGTAGCGTGGGTAAGTAACTAGTATATATAAAGATTGAGTAGTAATAGTCTCTCTACTTGACAAGTGTCAAGTTCAGAAAAGTTTGGTACAAGTTCTTTATTCTTCATTTAATTGACATGTGTCATCATCTCAATGCATTCTATAAATGCACTATTAGATGGAGGACCATGTAATGTTTTGGGATAAAAATAAGATTTATTAATTTTAAATTAAAACCTTCAACCATTACATTTACAATAAAAAAAAATATGAAAATAAAAATTAGAAGAAAAGTTTGTTATTAATTGAAAAATTTTATATTTTTATTTAACTAAGGAGTACATGACTAAGCTTTTTTTTTTAAAATCAAAGTATAAGTTAATTGATTGAAAATTGTTTAATTTAGTGAGCTGACTAAAAACATTATGATATAACGATGGCAAAATGATTTAACAATAAAGAGAACAACATTTTTTTCAATTTAAGTTTTGTAAAAAAAAATATAAAAAACAAGGCATAATAAGTCTATCACTGACCTTAAGTATTTTACTTTTTCAAATAATATTATAAACAAATTTAAAATAAATAAGCATATCGATTTAACACTCCGCGCAACGCGCGGGAAATATTCTAGTGTGTTTAATGATCCTTAACCTTTTTCTCAACAACTCCTCTCCTTCTTCTTACACAACCCCTTATTAGTTCTTTGTGCTTATCTAATCTTGATTACATTAAACACTTAAATACCGATTCTATCTCTATCATGTTTTTCAGTTATGTGGCAAGAGTAAATTGGTGATAATGGGGATGGTCTGGTGGAGGCAAAAGAGGAAGATATTTCTAGGTCAGATGTTTGACTTTGAGTTATAACTCACTTCTTTGTATAAGCTTTGCATATTTCAAGAAAATATTTCTCTTTAAACTAACAATAATCACGTAAAGAATTATTTTATAATTTTTCTTTTAACATTACGGTTCTAATGCTTTGTAATTTTTCTTCAAATTAAACTTTGGAATCCCGTTGTGTTGTAGTTAACAGAATAACAGTTATGCATTTCACTTCTTTTCTCCTTGTGCTTCCTATCTTTAATTAATTAATAGTTAGGCGAGTTCTATAGTGTAGACACTCACTTGGCGTCTACATGTGTATACGACACATGGGAGAAAATGATTGGTTGGTAATGTGAGAGAGAGCTCGACGGGGTTTGTCCAAGGAACAAGACTGACCCTGCAGTTGGTTAGGGACTTAAGGGTTCGAGAGTAATAAGAATGGCTAATTAGTAATGCTTAATTATGATATCTAATTAAAAGGGAACACTGGTGGGCCAATGTAATGTTTTTGCAAGGATGGAGGTAGTTATTAAGTTCAATAATAGGCCTAATAATTTTTGTAGAAGGAGGAATATGAAATATTTGACAGTAATTGTTCTTTATCGATAAAAATCGAAAAAAAAACTAGTTATTAATCGTTTTTTTTTGTGTCAATTCTTTGTCGATAGGTGAGAATGTAATAATAAATTTTGAATATGTATTTGTTGATAAGTTGCCAAGGAAGAAAATGTTATTTCTTGGAAGTTTTTCTAAAAATTTTATGTGTGTGAATTTTAAATGGATAGATGAAAATCTAAGAATAAACTTTGAATATTTGATTGAATGCATATGTATGTAAGTATTTAGACGAACAGTAATATGATATTGTAATTCTGTCCATGAAATATTTTACAAAATAGAGTGTAATTAAGTAATAGAAATGAAATAAATAATAATTGTCGATAAATGCTAACAAGATGTGCAATTACTTAAGTATGTATCCATTTAGTCGATTAGTAATATAATATTGTGATTTTGTGGAAAAAATATTCATGGATTAGAGTGTAATTAAGTAATAAAATAATATGAATAACAATTGTGGAGAGATGGTAACATGATATGTAATTACTTATCGTGTAGTATTCGAATTGTATTATGATGATCAATTCTTTTCTTTTCTTTCTATTTTTCTGTTACTTTTTCTTTTGATGCATAGTAAGAGAAAGCTAGCTGCATCATATCAATATATCATACACGAGCAATTTGAGGTGATAATGAATATGTATTTTATTAGTGTGAAGTACAATAACTAAATCTGTGTTGAAACCTCAATCTATTTGATTAGTGTTAAGTACAATAGCCATTAAAGAATGTCTCAACTCAAACAATACAAACATATAAGTATTTTTTTTTTTTGTGTCTAAACATATAAGTTTAAATCTTATTTTATCTTTACGTTTTTTTTTATTGGAGTTTCAACTTTTAACCTTTTCGTCCCCTTTTAGAGTTTTGATTTGATGAGATGCTATTTTTTCTGGAAATTAAAATACAAAAATTACTATTATTATTTTGATTTATAAATACAAAAATTAAATTTTTAAGTTTTAACATAAACCCTTCCCAAGAAAAAAATCGTATCCATTAGGTGGATCAATTTGCATAATTGCATTATGTATTCTTCTCCATCAGACCCTGTGGCCCAGCTCATCCCAGCCCAAACCGCCATTATTAACGTTGATGCTAACTTAACTTTACTTTGTCAAAAAAAAAAACCCTTAACTTTACTTATGGCCCTGTAATTATCCCAACTAACACCCCCCTAACAAAGCCACTATGGCACGCTTTCCAACCCAGCTACTAACTTCTTTCTCTCTCCGCGGCCTCACATTGTAGTGCGTCTCACTACAAAGAGTCGCGATTGCCCCGCACGACTAATCATATATAAACCACATGCCATATACAGGTGTAGACGCCAAGTGAGTGTCTACACCGTAGAACTTGCTAGTTAGTTATGCATTTAGATTGTTCATTATTGTTGTTTTCTGTATGAATTGTTCTTCTAAGTGTTGGTTCAATTTTAAGTTGTTGTATTGGTATTTGACGACACTTGGTTACATTGACTTAGCTACCCAGTATTAGTAACTGCAAACATAAATGAAACAAAAAGTTTCGAGGGCAAAAAGATTAAATCAATATTGAAGAGAAATTATTAGTTGCTACAACAGCAACTTCGATTTCTTATTCTCTTCAACTAAATATTGGCATATGTATAATATTTAATTACATAATTAATTACAGCAATATGTTCTCTCTCCTATTATTTTTCTCTAATTGTCTTTTAAATTTCTAAAATAAAATTTTTTATCGGAAAAAAAATAAAAAACATAGAATTTTATATTTTCTTTCATCAACAACTTTTTTTACATTTCTTTTTATAATTTTTTTTTATTTTTCATCAACAATTGCGAATAAGCATAAAAGCACAAGTTATCTTCTTTATTTTTTCTTTTTTCATTTAAAAAATAATGAGTTTTATTTTAAATTTAATTTTTTATATTGTAAATGTAAAAGAAATGTACATATATTCAATCATATATTGTAGCGTTAACAAGAAATTAATTTTAAATTCATTACTTAAACGTGAGTTAAATATTAAATTAGCCCCTGAAATTTGCGGTTATGATTAAATTGGCCCTCGAAATTATAATGTTATCAAATTAGTCCCTTACTTTTATAATTGTGACTCACATTGGCCCTTTTAAGGTTGTCCGTCAAAAAAACATTGATGTGGCCGTTAATTGTTCATGCCGAACTCTAATAATACGATGTCGTGATCTGTTCGCGTCATCAGAGTATCAAAATGACATCGTTTAAGGTCGAAAGAAGTTAAAATCTCTGCCACACAACACATTGATAGATAGATTTTAACTTCTTTTACTCTCAAATGATGTCATTTTGGTACTTTGTTGGCACAAACATATTGCGACGTCGTTTTATTAGAGTTCAGCATGGACAATTAACTGCAAAATCAGTGTTTTTTTAATGAACAACCTTAAAAGGACCAATGTGAGTCATATTCATAAAAGTGGAGGACCAATTTGATATTTAAATTTCGGGGGCCAATTTGATCGTAGCCCCCAAATTTCAGGGGCCAATCTGATATTTAACTCCTTAAACATCATTTTTTTTTGGTGACAAGAAACAAAGAAAGAAAAGAAAACAACCTGCAGGGCAGCTAGCTAAACAAAACAAGATTGATCTATGTCTTGTTGAAGAAGAGCTCTCAGATCATCCCAAGGTTGAAGCCAATTAGCATGATGGATTCCATTGCATATAGCAAATTTTGCCAAAGCGTCCGCTACTCTGTTTGCAGTGCGCTGAATTAACACTATCTCAACTCTCCATTTGCGATGTAAAAGGTCCTTAATTCTTCTAATCAAGCAGCTTGTGTCATTGAATGAACTCATGATAGAGTCATTTATAAGGATGAATGCCTCATGACAATCCGTTTCACAGAAAACATCTTTATAACCAAGCTCACTAGCTAGCATCAACCCTCTCCAAATGGCGAAGAGCTCACCCTGAAGTACACTGTGGTGCTGAATTATACCAGCACAACCATGTTGCCAATCTCCGTTAGAATCCCTAATAACACAACCAAAACCAATCAAGTCTTCATTGCCCATCTTACTAGCATCACAGTTTACCTTAATTGACCCTTGAGCTGGCGGATGCCAATTCAAGTTAACTGAATTTAAAGCTAAAGATTGAGACATGGAGAAAGTTCTATGCAGTTCCCGTTCTGAAAAATGAACCAGAGCCAGTACCTTATCTGGGGTCCACTGATCAGCTGGATTAAAAATTGAATTATTACGATATCGCCATATCCACCATAAAGCTGAAGCAAAGAGAAAGGGATTTTGTTTCATCCCGTATATGATCCACTTCTGGATATCTAGACTGGTGGAATCGAAGCCCAGTCTATGCCAAATATCAACGGAAAAGGGAGAATCCCGAAGACAATGAAGAGAGGTTTCTGAATGAATGTTGCATCTGGAACAAATATCCGAAGGGGTCAATCCACGCCTAGAACGAAAAGAAGCAGTCGGAAGAGCTTTATGTAGACTAAGCCACATAAGTAGCTTATGCTTTTCAGGACATTGCAAACGCCATAGCCATAACCAATTCGAGTTAGGGTCCCAATTAACCTTCCACTGACAGAGCCAATTATAACCAGAGCTGGTAGAGTAAATCTTGGAAGATGAAGCATTCCACAACCATCCTGGATGTGTACCTGATTGCATGTCCGGATTATAGAGGGAGATATTTTGATACACCTCCTGAGGAATGATGGAAGATAATCAATCAAGATTCCAAGATCCATTCACCCAAATATCTTGAATGGTTAATTGAGTGTCAGAGATATGGACAAAGGGCAATAAATCAGCAAGTGTCCCATCCAATGTCCATTTATCGTACCAAAAGGATTGAGATAAGGGCCCAATGCACCATGAGAAACCATCTCTTAGAATAACAAAGGCTTTATATATACTCTGCCAAATCGGTGAAGAGCCTGTAAATGAAGAAGCGGTATCTTCCAAGGTGGATTACAAGTATTTACTTCTGAGTAGTCTCACCCAAAGCTTATCATGGGAGTGAAACATGTGCCAAACCAGCTTGCCCAAAAGTGAAACATTAACGCAACCAAAGTCCCGAATACCTAATCCACCAAATTTCTTTGGAGTAATAAGCGTATTCCAGTTTACAAGGCTCAGACCTCTTTCATATACTAGACCTTTCCAGAGAAAATTTCTTAAGGTTCTAGAAATTTCATTGCAAATACTAGTAGGAAGAAGGCTTACCTGCATATTGTAAACTGGCATAGCTGAGGCTACAGAGTTAATGAGACAAAGACGTCCAGCTCTATTAAGAATTCTACCTTTCCAACCAGCAAGTCGGCTTTTGATTTTATCCAAGATTTCGAAGAACGAGGCTCTTCTAGCTTTAGAGTGGTGCAAATTGACCCCCAAGTACTTTCCCAAATCCTGAGTAAACGAATGGAAGAAATAGTAGAGAACATCTCCTTTCTTCTGTGGCTAACATTCTTCGAACATAAAGCCTTTGACTTATCCAAATTAACCTTAAGACCAGAGGCTTTGCAAAAAATGTCTAGAGCATTCATAATCAACTGAACTTGAGACTTTCGAGCCTTGCAAAAGAGAAGAAGATCATTAGCAAACATGAGATGAGATATTCTTGGCCCTCCTCTAGTAACAGCCACTGATTCCCATCTACCGTTATCCACAAGATTAGAGATGTAGCAGGCTAATATCTCCATGCATATGACAAATAAGTAAGGAGACATAGGATCGCCTTGTCGAAGGCTCCTGTTAGGAACAAAACTGTCCATTCTATTCCCATTCCATAAAATTGATAAAGCAGAAGCTTTGACACAATTCATGACAAGATTAACCGAAACCCGAGGAAAGCCAAAACAAGAGAGAGAATGCTCAACAAATCGCTAATCTACTCTATCATATGCTTTTTCAAGATCAATTTTGAAAGTTAGAGTACCTTTTTTGGATTTAGTGCGTTTCATGAAGTGAAGTATCTCTTGAGCAATTATGATGTTTTCAGGAGTCCCCCGCCCATGAATAAAACCACCTTGAAGTGGTCCAATGATGTCTTCCAAGAAAGGCCTCAAACGATTGACGAACACTTTTGTGATAATCTTATAAGCAACATTGCACAAACTGATAGGTCTGAAGTCCCTCATAGTCGTTGGACTATCCACCTTGGGAATTAGCACTATCAATGTTTCCATGAGTTTCAGATTAACAGCTTCCTCAGCAAAGGCACTTCGAACGAGCTGCCAAATGTCTGTCCCAATGATATCCCAGTATTCCTTGAAAAAGAAACTTTGGAAACCATCAGGACCTGGAGCCTTGAAGGAATTCATACTAAAGATAGCTGATTTAACCTCAGAGAAAGAGACAGGAGCAGTCAAAGTATCACAAGCTTCCTGACCAAGCTGAGGCAATGACACATCTCCCATGCTATCTAGATCAATATTATCTACCGAGCAAAAGAGATCCTTAAAATAAGAAAGAGCCTCCTCCTGTAGTACATTTTGATTTGTAACCCATGAACCATCTCTTAAGAACAAACCTTGTATCTTGTTGTGCTTTCTTCTTATCATGGTTTGCAAGTGGAAAAATTTTGTATTGCGATCACCAAAACGAACCCACTGCTCCCGAGATTTTTGGTACCAAAGAAGTTCCTCTTGTAAAAGGATACAATTGTAATCATCAAAGAGTTGTTTCTCCTTGATCCGAAGAGACATGATATCAACTTTTTCAAGAGTCTTTTGGATGGCACCAATTTGTTTTTCAAGATCACGTTTCTTCACAAAGATGTTTCCAAAAACCTTGGAATTAAATTCCAGAGATTTCTCTTGAACAGCTTGTAGGTTATCCATACAGTAAGTACCAGAAGACCAAGCATTTTTAACCACATACTTGTAATCAGGATGAGTTGCCCAAGCAGCTAGAAAACGAAAAGGTTTGTTAGCCTTAGTTTGATGGCTACCTTAGTAGCGAACAGGAATAGGACAGTGATCAGAGCTCAACCTGTTTAGGATCTCAGAGAAAGCATCAAGAAACAACTCTAACCAGTTAGTATTGAGAAGAACCCTGTCCAGCTTTTTGGCAATGTCTTTGTTATGTTGGATTCTGCGATACCAAGTAAATTTCCTGCCAATCATATGTAGCTCAAGCAAATTACAGTTCTCTAGCATATCAGCAAAAAGAGAAGCATGTTGACAAGAGAAACTTGCGTTTTTGACCTCCTCTGGTCTTAAAACTTCATTGAAGTCTCCAAGAACAAGCCACGGGGAATCAAATTGAGATGCTAAGGAACCAAGATGATCCCACAGAATTGGTCTCCTATTGAACTGAGGACTAGCATAAACAGCACTACACATCCATTCATCAAAACCAGAACTAACAGCAACAGTAACACACTGTTCAAAATGATCAATCAATCTACAAGTTATATTTGGAAAAGAGGATAAAAACCAAATTCCTCCTTTATGACCCACAGCTTCAACAACACTAACATCATGGTAACCCAAATTATTCCAAAAGCTTCTCAAGTTCGAAAAAATAGAATGAGTTTCTACAAGAATGAAAAAGGAAGGCTTGAATTTTCTTACCAACTCCTTACAATAAACACGAGCCATTTTGTTAGCAGCACCTCTTATATTCCACATAATAATGTTGAAACTATCAATATAAACCAAATAAGTGGTGGTGCCATAAAAAGCAGTTGGGACTACGTGGTTACCTGTGGAACAATCTCGGAGAGCTAATCAGCTTTCTTTGTGTTCTCTGTTTTTTGTTACCTTCCTCTTTGTTAGCAACAGGAGATGCGTGTAACATGGAGATATTCCTCAATTCTGGAGATGATTGAGTAGAAGTTGATCTTTGCCTCTTCCTAAGAGCAAATTGTGCTGGGGTACCCACATGAGAAGTCGGTTGAACGATCTTCTTATTTAGCTTCTCTTTGCTTCCAGCAGAAGGTTGTACATTTGTTCTCTCTTGAACTGATTTACCTTTCACCGATTTGGATGCCGCTCCAGTAACCATTCTCTTACCGGATTTTAAAGGGAAGTTGATCTGCTTAGGTTTGATTTCATGTTTTTTTGTCCCTTTCCTTGTAACTTCTATCCAATCTTCTTCTTTAGACTTTCCAGCAGTGGTAGCATCCACGGTTGACTCTTTTTCAGGCTCCCCTTTGTTTGCAGTAAATTCAAAAACTCTTTCATCTTTGTCCGCATGGATTGTTGATTTCTCCACTGTTTGCTCTTGATTATCCCCATCACGAGGCACACCATTTTCCATTGAGCAATCTTTCTCAATATGTCCATAACAGTCGCATCTAGAGCAAATTAGTTGTAAACTCTCGTAATGAACTTCATATTTGACACCATTAACAGTTATCCATCTCACAACAGGATGCCCGAGATCAATTTGAATGCAAGCCCTTGCATACTCACCCCACTTAGCTGTTTTAGTAGTCAAGTCAACCTTGATAGGTTTACCAATGGCAGAAGCAATCATGGTCATAGGCTTCTCATGGTAGCACCATATCGGTAGTCCTTCAATTCTTGTCCAAACTATTGTTGAACCAAAGGAATCCTCTCCAGACCAAAAGGTGGGCGTCCATGGCTTCACTGCAATGTAGTGTTCATTTAACATCCATGGTCCTCCTATTAAAACCTTTTCCCTCTCTTCCATGATGTCAAATTTGACCAAAAAATAACCTTTTCCGACATTAAGGAGATTGAATCCTCCACGAAGTCTCCAAACTCCTTTCAATTTATATGATAATGCCGTGTAACTCATATTTTTATCCAGAACCTTGATCACAATAGCTTCCTGAAAAGGTTTGGAAAACACATTTACTATTTCATCAGTAAAGGTTACTGATGGAGGGATTGGGTCTCCTTGTTTCCCTTTAACAGTGCCTAAACGATCACCTTCAAGGTCGGCTCCTAATTCAGAGAAATTTGAGGCAGAGGCTCCAACCAATTTATCTCGGAAAGAAACCCTTTCCTTCTTGTAACCATCCTTAGTTACTAAAACAGATTCTCCAGAATTATGCAAGATATTTCCTTTAAGTTCATTGACAGAAATTGGCGCATTCAAAGTGGTACCATCACTGACAGAGTTACTCATAATGCTAGCTCTCAGCAAGAAACAAGTTGAATACCTTATTCAAAAAATGGCCCCAAAGATATGGAAGTGGCAGAGCTGTGGTTTGGGTACAAGGCGGCAGAACGAAGGCGAGGGTGGCAAGACGGTGCAGCTGCGAAGAACTGGGCAACCAGGGGTTCAAGGAAAAAGGTGATGGAGGCGGCGAAGGTACGATGACGGCTGAGCGAAGGAAATGGTGACGGAGGCGGCGAAGCTATGACGCGGCAGATCGGAGGTGATGGAGGCAGTGATGACCGATGGATCTGTGTTGAAAAAATAAGGAGAACTAGTGACCGGACGGCGTCGGCTGGGCAGCAAGGCGGTTTGGTGGAATCGATGGTGAATCGACGACGTTGAGGAAGATGGAATACAGAGAGTATGGTCGGTTCTGCAGACAAACGGACCAAATGGGAAGAGAACGACGACGGGAGTGTTTGGAATGGCGGATGGCGAGGTGGCCGGAATGGTAGACGGCGCAGCTCCGTGAGGGAGCCACAGATCCGATTCCGATATCTCTCTCTCTCTCTCTAGACGCAGCTTTTATTTCTATTCTATTTGAATACCTTAAACATCATTTAAATACATAAATTTTATTAGATTATTATTTCTTTTTAGTAATACTATATGTACAAGTCTTTTATTTATTAAATTACATCAAGTTAAAACATATAAATATAATACAAAATTATTAAAATACAAGACAAAAGATATTCACACATTGCATAAAATTAAGCACAATCTAAAAATATTAGTGATGCGCCCGCTCGGGGCGGGGACTTTCGTTCGTTGTAGTTCTGAAAGTCCCTTATCCCTTGCGGATGGCGTCTGGAATGTTTTAAAAAGGTGTCACAGGATACAACCAAAATACCGAGTAGGACTTGGGTCGTTCTGCTCAGGAAGCGAAAGGAAAAGTCTATTTTCGATTGGGGTTGGTTGAGTTGGGATTGGTTGAAAGTAGTTCGCAGGTTGGAAGCAGTTGAAAGCAGTAAATAAGCTGATAATAAAAGGAGTGTCCCGGCCATGAGTTGAAATACGGTGCATCACTGTCATTGCTGCTGTGTTCTAGATTGATTAGACACCCCCTAAGAGGAACCTCCGCTATATCCAATACCAACTAGCTGTGTGGAAAACGAACCCACAGTTCCAGGTTCAACTCACATTTGGAGCAGGTGTTGCTTGGATTTCGTGTCTCAGCTCCCGGCTCCCAAGAGTAACCCGCTGTCACCGGTACAATCCTGCTGTCACCAGGACCTCTTACGCGTTAGCGAAATATGGAGCCTCTGATCTATGCCCAGAGCTGACAAACTCTATAGGATCCCCGCTGTCACCGGGTCAGACCTCCTATCACCAAGTTCCCAAGCACTTGTGCCATGCTACCGTCGCGAACCTCGTATGGTTAAGTAACTGCCACTATGCTAGCAGGGGTGTAGGGCGTATAGCTTTACGGGATTGACCCGTTCCTCTAACGTGATCTTTATGGGAACTTGCAGCTCCGGTCATTTGCACATTTCACCTCACAGCCGAGACACTATAGGACTCTACTCACTGATTGCGAAAATCATAAAAGCAGAAAAATAAATTGGCAGCATAACAGTATATAAAATAGCGGTTTGCAAGAAATAACACGGACAAAATAACTGTAAAGTAAATTGATTAAAACTGTAGTTTGGTAGAGTAACAATAAAATAAACAAAACAAGTAATAAAACTAAAAAGTCTGGCTAGTGAATGGACAATAAATCTAAAATGGAACCCTAAAAACTAAGCTAAATGTGGAAGTGGGCTCCCTTGAAATGGTGGAAGGCTCCTCTATTTATAGATGTTGGAATTGACCAATGCGTACGCATGGAGGATTCATATGCGTACGCATAGGTGCTGAGATTAGCAATTGGGCGTGCCGCCCACGCTCAGATGCATACGCATGGCTCCATGTGATGCGTACGCATAGGCTCCAGCAATGGCCTTCAAGGTTTTGTTGCGATCTTTTCGTTCCTTTGGCTCTCTCCGGCCACTTCCGCTCCGAACTCCGCCTGTTATATCCTGAAACACTTAAGCACACACATCAAGGCATCGTGCGGAACGGGAAACAGTTCAAAACATAGTAAATATTGGCCGAAATAGCAGATATTACAATTACAGCCCTAAGGAACTACTAAGTGCAATGTAACCTATTTTGCTAGTGTTTAAGCGATGAAGAGGTGACAATTAGTTAATTAAAGCAGTAAAATGAACCGTCAAAACGGGTTTCATCACCTTCCCACACTTAAATCTTGGCATGTCCACATGCCCAATTAAATCAGAAATAGAGGAGTGAACACCAATGCTATGAAGGAATAATTATGCATACATAGAAGTAAATCAAAAACTGTGCAAGAGTGGGCGTAGAGCACTGCAGCAAGTACTAACCCAACCGAATCGTTTAAGCTCAAGGAAAAGATATAATTGATCTCACACAGTGCAAAGGTTCACCAATCACAGAATCAAGGAATAAGAACCTTACCCGGTCGTGTTTACGCTCAGCTCTCGGTGTATCGGGTTAAAAAGGCTCTCGGTTCCCATCCAATTCCTGTTTTTCCTGACTTGCCTTTCATCTCGTTAGTCCATGCTGCTATGTATATCTGTGTAATCATCAGAAAGGTCTTTTTGGGCTTGTAATGGGGCCAGAATGAAGGTTCGGAAGTATTAATTTGGGAAAGTTGCGCTAAAAGTTTGAACATTCTGATTAATCCAAGACACCTATCCTGATGTTCTTCACTATGTTCCCATTTTCCCATTTTGCTTTCATGACACGCACTTCTTCTTTTAGTTGCATGGCACTCGCATTTTGACGTTGTTTTTCCGCAGCTTTGCTACCTGAGGCGGCAAGAGTTCTTTTTCAGAGCTTTTCTTTTTTTAATTTTTCATTCCCCTGTCGTCCCTTTTGATGTTTGTGCGAGTGCCTCTTTCTTTTTTCAGCGCTTTAGTGCGTGCATGTGCCCTCCAAATCCCTTTGATTTTCTTTTTGGAGTTCTCCCTTCCTTTCATCCTTCACACGAATGGTTCATCTTGATTCCCTTCATTTTCTTCTCTCAAAAATTTAAAACCACCCTGCTAAATCTTGGATCAATCAGAAGATCAAGTAGGGTTGTGCACTGGTTTTTCACTTTTTGAGGCTTGATGTTTGGCTATTAAGAACAAAGGGGATACAAGGCTCAAAGTTCA
>JASCZI010211631.1:58596-74511 GCA_036250425.1 Stylosanthes scabra | reverse complement strand
GGGTACACTTAATACGTTTCCATATATATATATATATATATATATATATATATATATATATATATAGTGTTATTGTATTTTATATTAATAACTTAAATTTAAAATTTAAAATTTAGAATTTAAAATTCAATGTTGCAGAAGTTTTGTGAGAATTATATTTTTTTATTTGCTTAGGATAATTTCATTCCACTTTCGGCTACCTAATAACTTGGTTTTATTTTTTTCAGCATATGATGCGTATGCGTGCGTATGATATGACATCACATGCAAGTGTGTATCTACATATATATATTAAGACGACCCTAATAATGGATGAAGTCCTAATTAACAACGTAATTTTAATAATTAAGCCACAACAACTTTAATCATTGAGATCGAAGAGAGTCATTAAAAAAAACAAAAATTCCTTAAGAAGAAGGCAACTTGATATAGTGATGAAGTGAAAGACACGGTTATAAATAGTTGGAAGGAGTATTACCCAAAATATAACTTACTAGATTTCATAGTCATTTCTTTCTCTAGCAAGTTCTTTAATAAGTTTTGAGTTAAAATGGCTCCATTTCTATCCTCATCGTATTCTGCTTCTGATGATGAAATACCTACCATTGATTACTCTCTATTATTTTCTGAAGACCCTGCTCAACGATTCGTCGCCCTTGAATTCCTTCGCCATGCATGCGAAGAGTTTGGCTTTTTTTATGTATAATTCTTTCTCTTTAACTCCCTTTGCAATCTGCAATACATCATTTCTCATGCATTCTGCTTTTATCTTTTCTCGTTAATATTGTCAACTAAGTTATGGTTTTGATAACCAGATTGAATAGCTTGATTTGACCAAATTATTTATATACATCCATAGTTTTTATATCTAGGCCTATGCATCAAGTACAAAAATAATAAAGTTTATCACAAAATTTTAAGCATATAAATAATAAAATCTAGCATAAAAAATTTATATCACAACAAAAAAAAGAATTACTTTTATTAGAATAAATGCGTTGATGCATGTTGCATGTATATACAGTGTTATCGTATTTAAAATTAACATTAAACTAATTCAATTTAGAAAAAACTGATAAATTTGTCAATTTAGAGGTTAAATGGTTTAAAATGATAAAAATACAAAATCTTTTTTTCTGAAAATTATGTTTTTATATAGATAAATATATTATTTTATTACATTCACTTCAACTCTATAAAATCTTAATTAAACCTTTAAATTTAACATTAATATTTTCATGTTATTACACTTATTTGATAAAATCACTTTCACACTTGTGTTTTTATTCTATATTGCAGAATAATACTGTCAGTTATGCTTTATTTTAACTCCTTTTATTATTTTAATATTTCAAGATCATTTTATAAGATAATTATTTTTTGGTAGATTAACATCATTAGTCGTTACTTTTTAATTCACAATTAATTAATAACGATACTAATTTTACCGAATTACTTGAATGCATATATGTGTAGCTAGTAAATCATACAATCCCAGCTACGACAGTTGAGGGCATTTTGAAGGGAGTATCTAATTTCTTTGATCAAACAACGTTAAATGAGAGAAAGATGATGTACAGCAGAAAGGGACCTTTAGATACAATCCAATGGGGCCTAAACTCCTCTTTTGGGGAAAATAGGGAATATCTCAAGTTGTTTTCCCATCCCCATATCTATGCTCCATTCAAACCAGCAAGTTTCAGGTGTGTATTAAAAAAAAAGATTTAGTTTTAATTTACGGCAAAAGATAAATCCTGACTTTTTAACTCGAAAACAATTTTTTTTATTAATTGAAAATACAAATTAAAATGTATGACACATTAATCTTTTTGTTTAAAATAAACGAGGACAAATAAGTCCTCAATAAGACTTACAAATGTCTTAGATTTTAAAAGTAAAGGATATTTTGTATTTTCAATTAGTGAATGATTTATTTGTTTCTGAGTTAAAAATTAATAAGGATTTGTTTATCTTTTTTTCTTTGATTTAATTTATTCTTTTCTATCTCCTATCTTGATTTCACACGTTTCAAAACAAAGTTCAAATAATCTCTTTTAATTTTTAGAACAAGCATGTTATGTTGTAAAAAAACACCTACCAGTTCAATTATATTATATAAAATATATATTAAAATAAGTTAAATAGTATATGAATAAATCTATATGTATTATTGTACCATTGTACACATCTGTACACACCATTTAGCAACACAGAAAAATATTGTGCTAATATTTATATTTTTCTGTGTTGCCAAACATGTGTATTATATATATATATAAACATATTACAGGTGATTTTTGTTGTTCACCTAATATTTTCTATTTTATTTTGTCTATCAGCAATATTTTGGAAGAATACGCCAAAGAAATGAGAATAGTATTGGATGGATTAGCAAAAGCTATTTCAAAAACCTTAGGACTTGAAGAAAACTATATAGAGAAGGCGTTCAACTTGAAGTCAGGGTTTGATGTGATGTCCATGAACCTTTATCCAGCAAATTCAAGAACAAAGGGGCCTTTTGGTTTTCCTCAACACACTGACCCTGGATTTGTTATTGCACTCACCCAAGATGTAGATGGAGGTCTCCAAATCCTTTCTCATCAAGGAAAGTGGATTAATTGTCATATTCCACATCATGCTATACTCATTCAACTTGGAGATCAACTTGAGGTAAGCTTTATTTTAACCAAATTCTCTTACATTTGATTTTTATCAATGGAAAAAATGGATAAAAATATATATATATTTTTATATAAAAGATAAAAATATACATAATTTATTTAATAAGTCAAGTATACACATGAACTATACTCTCTATTAAACACATTTATCTTGGAAGGACAAAAGTATACACTATTTACGATGAACAAAAATAAAGCTCGATTGACAATGCAAAAGGATGAATTTGTCTGATAAAAAATATCATTCGTGTCTACAGACTCATTAAATAAATAATGTGTACTTTTATCAATTTTTTAGAAATTAAACAGTTATAAAATAATTAATTAATAGTATTGCTAAAATAACACATTATTCAATTATTTTATGACACGGCATATATGAAAATTAAATATAACATGTCAATAATGATGTCATCATTTAATTATGGTGGAAGAAGCAATTTAACTGATTGTATTTTTTACGAATTATATTATGACTAACAAAATCTTTTAAAAACCGACATGAAAAATGATATATCTTTCGAAGACGAATTTAAGCATTAACTCTTCAAAGTTATTTTAATGATTGTTCATACCATTATTTTATATATTTAACAGTTTGTTTACTAACAACAAATGATAGGTATTAACGAATGGGAAGTACAAGAGTCATATCCACCGAGTAACTGTTGACAACAACAAGATTGAAAGGATATCAGTGGTGACCCTTCATGGACCATCCTTGCACAAAGTGATTAGCCCAGGCAAAGAGTTCGTTGATGATGAACACCCAAAGAAATATCATGAGATCACCTACAAGGAATCCTTGGAAGGGAATGGATTATTTGGTCCCATTGATCTGCATTCATCTATTGCTCAGCTGAGATTACCCAAAGTCTAGTAGCTAGACTAAGTCACTTGCTTTATTATACCTGAAATGTCACGGATCAATATTTTTAGGATTAAAAAAAAAAAGAAAAGAAGAGAATTGACTGGTATTAAATAAAAAAAATTAGGTCAAGATAAAGAAAAAGTATTTATCATTAGTCTTCTATCTTGTATCTTGTTAGTGTAAACGAGATATGATGTTGTTCACTTGTTTGTAGTATGATTTATATCAATAAAACATAAAATGGGTATAATTTATTTTGATATA
Source organism: Stylosanthes scabra (assembly GCA_036250425.1). Classification (NCBI taxonomy): domain Eukaryota; kingdom Viridiplantae; phylum Streptophyta; class Magnoliopsida; order Fabales; family Fabaceae; genus Stylosanthes; species Stylosanthes scabra. The sequence continues at coordinate 70,695 of JASCZI010211631.1, read as the reverse complement.
AATTATATCCGTTTGATTTTAATTTCTAAACTAATTCAATTTAAACGTTAAATATTTAGCTAAACAGTTTTTGATTAATGCTTAGCTTGATTACTTTTGTCATGATTTTAAATATTCCAATGATATTTTTTCATTAGTAACTTTTATAAGTATTTTTGTTGAACTACGAATCAGTTATTTTTCGTATTTAACCCAACAAAATGGTAAACATCCATGAAGATATACAGGAACTTACACTAACATTTCAAGCATAAGATTATTAAGAAAGAGAAAGGAGCTTACGCTCACAACTCAAACATGTTCAATCACAATTAAAGACTTAACATTCTGAAATCAAACCAAGATTACAATATTTGGACTCACACGCTATCATCATTATTATTGAAGATTCAAATAATTCTATGTCCCCAATAATATTATTCCTCTAGTCAAATCCCCTCAACTAAGACAAAAGAAGCGCCATTAGTAGTTACAAGTTCTTGTGACAAGCCAGGTTCAAAGGAATAGGTGGATCAGAAAATGAACCATCTACAATCTTATCAAAGATCCATTTGTTAGCAGCCTCAGTGTAGTGAACACCATCCCAGCAGATCCTAACCGATGGATTCTCGCATGGTTTTGCAATCAAGACCTCTTTGCCCTTGATCTTCACTTTCCCTCCACATCCAACATGCATATTGTAGTTGTATTTCCCACCATGCCCACAACAAGCTCTCAATGGCTCCTCAAAACCTGCATTTACAAAACTTGTAAAACACTTGCTAAAATTGCACATACAATACAAAGATAAATAAATGATACAAACTATGGTAGCTTGGCTTATGGTGATCAAGGTGCCTAAGAAATCATTGGCATCAATCAGGAATTAACATGTGTTTTTAATGCATGGAGTATATATAATGGATATGTGTCGCTTCTCATATGTTAGCTCACCTTTAGTTACCGAAAACATTGCCATAAGAGACGTAGCTTAACTAATGTTAGGTTTTTTGGGCTCCCTTCCTATGTGGAGAAAGGCCCAAATGTTGGTATCCAGGCCCATGAGATAGTTGGAGTTGCTGGGGTTGAGTTAGGGTTGCTAAGAGAGGTCTCATTTATTACACAAACACAAGCATTGAGAGAGGAAGAGAAGAGAGAAAGATGTCCACGTTTTTGTGCAGAGCAGCAAACTTTGAGTGCCCGTATTTCACTCATTCACCCTTGGATCGTTGTGAAAATTTAACTGCACATTCACCTCATCTTGTTCTTCATTCTGAACAGTGGAGATCTTGATTGGAGGTCTGTGGTTGGAGAAAACGTGCACGGACAGAGGCTCTGCAATTGTGGTATTTTCATCTTCTTGTTCTTGTTTATGAGCTTTGGAGCTTGTGGTTGTTTGGCTTGTTGTATGCACGTTTTATGTAGTAATTTGTGACTCTCTTGTACCCTATTTTTCATCATAGTGAAGCTATTTCCTGGTTTTGGTGACCCGTGATTTTTACTTCTCACATTGAGGAGGTTTTCCATGTTAAAATCTTTGTGTGCTAGCATGTTTCTATTTTTCTGGTTTTGATTGAATTTCCGCTGCTATTGGTGTTATTATTGCTGCTGGTTTCACTTGGTTTGAGTGATTATTGTTGCTTCTCTAATTCTTGCAAGTAGGGAATTGTGTGTTTTAATTCCTATCAACTAAATCATTGGACTATTTGCTAAGTTGTCTTTCTATTTACTTTTTGGTTTCTCATAGTATTCCCTAATTCGACAAGTCAATAATTAATTTGTTAAAGAACAAAATTCTATTTAAAGATCTACCACTAGCCTATAAGTTGCATTACATAAGGCAAGATTCGAATACAAAGAAAAAAGAAAAGTTGTAAGGCCAATTGACACAAATGCAAAAACGTGAAATTTGTAGGACTAGACATATATATAGCTGCAAATTCTAAAAGTAGAAACCAAATTAACAAGAACCTGAGGAAGAGTTTTTACCATGCTTTTTTGCTTCACTAAAGAGAGAGTATTTGAGTGAGTAAACATCAACATAGGTTATGGCAGCCGAGGGAAGTTCTTTTCTGAGTTGAGCCACAGTATCTTTCAAGCCACGGTTGAAGAACTGAGCCACTTCATTGTAAGGAATCTTGCATCCTGCTTTGTCCAATGGAGCATCTCTTGTAATTGGGAGTTCCATAATGTATGGCAAACAACCAACAGGACCTGTGTTGTGAATCCAGAATGATCTTCCTCCTTGATTATACACATACTGTCACCAATAATAATGCAAACAAATCATTGATCATTATATATATGTGCATTTTATCCTTAATTATTACCAGAGAAAGATTTTGTTTTATTGGAATAATAATTAATCACCTTGATAATGGTCTTGAATTGAGCCAAGACATCAGGAACATATGCTTTAACTTGATCAATGGTCATGTTAAGGAAGTAACCACCAGCCAAATCATTCTGACCAATATCAAATGTGTATAGTGCCTCAGAAAAATACTCTGCTTTTGGTAACATTGTTTCATATACTCCACCTAGTTAGGGCCAAAACAGCAGTTAGTTTCTGATTGTTTAGTTAAGGATGAATAAGTCTTCATCCATTTGTGACGAATAGTGCATTTGTTTTCGTTTTCATTTTCAACAATTAAGTCATATTTTCCTTTTCTTTTCACAAAATCATACAAATAAAAAAACGTTGTCAATTAAAAGATAAAAAACTGTGCCAAGCAAAAGCACCCTAAATTTCTCATTAATTTTTATTTTAAATAAATCTCTAATTTTTGTAAACAGAGGATCCATGACAAGTGATTTATGAAGTCTTTCTAACATAGTTTAAATATATTAAATTCTATATGACTACATTAACCATTGTGCATCATTTAGCAACACAGAAAAATGTAAATATTAGCACGCCGTGTTGCTAAATAGTGTGTACGAATGTGTAATACATATATATTAATTTATTTTCTACTGAAAAGATTATGTATGTCATTTACAATTACAAACATAAAAAGCTTATTTATAATTGAATTTGGCGAGAAAATTAACAAAAATGTTATGCGTACGTAAAAAAGAAAAATCATCCGTTATCAAATATTTATGTATAAATATATATTTTTTTGTTTCACACGCTTTAAACTTTTAACATATATTTTATAGGAAATATTTATCATCGATTGCGTTCATGATTTAATTGAAACTTTTATTTGTGATTTTGTGTTGATTAAGATGCATTGGCAATGGCGTTACCTTGATTGCGGAAGAGTTGTGACCTGCGATGAAAATCATTGAACTGAGTGAACTGAACATCCAATGAAAAAGGGCTGAAACCACCAGCTTGACGAAGAGTTGTGTTGGGAGCTCTAATGGTGGATCCAGCTGTTGCAAAGTTTGCTCCATGGCTGAAATTCGACCCAACTGAATCTAGGTATGCACTTAAATATTCCAACCCCAACTTCTTTGCTTTTAAATCCACAACCATTCAAACAAACATGCAGAATTAATTAACTATTTTAATTTTAATCTTTATTGAGAAAAGAATAACTTTTCGCCAAGGATAAAAGATAAATATACCTTAACTTTTTTAAATGCTGATAAAAATACCCCCACTTTCCTGAAATACTCACATGCCCTCAACCTTTGAAAATAATGGACACTATTATCCCTCCGTTGGTCTAACCCATATGTGACCGTTATGAAAATGTTTGATGTGGCAAGTTAATGACCCTTAGCTAACCGTAATAGAACCACAGTCTAACCAGGCCCGTAATGGACATTAGATAGCAAAACGAGGCTGTTACTCCTCTTTTACATGAATGCTTTGAGATTAGGGTTTTATTTCTCTAAAGGAATTGACTTTCATTTTGTTGTTTAATGTCAATTACGGACCTAATCTGTACAGCATGGCTCCGTTACGGCTAATTAGACGCCGTTGACAGCCATATCATGCACCTTCAAAATGGTCACACGTGGGTCGGACTATCGAAGAGATAGTATTGTTCACTTTTCTCGAAGGTTGGGGGTATGTGGGTATTTCAGCAAAGTGGAAAGTATTTTTGTCCAATTTTAAAAAAGTTAAGGATGTATTTGTCTTTTACCCTAAAACTAATAGATCACATGCTAGATTGTCACGGACGGATTTTCTATTATAAAAAAAAATCTTTTTCTAAATGTCATTGACGCTCACTAGTACTAGTATTCAGTATTCACAATCCACTATACTCTTTTTTCTTTCTTTCTTTCTTTCTTCCCCGGTCCCAAAGCTTACCATTACTCCATTAGTTACCAACCAAATTTGTTTCTACTTTCTTAAGATATACGAATAATGTCGAGTTGTCGACAACGACATCTGACTCTGTCGGTGATCATTTCAAAATTAAAATCCATCCATCTATATACAGTATTAAAAATGTTATATTATTGAAAAAATTTCAAATTTTTTAAAAATATAATGATTTTAATTATAATATATATAAAAACTAAACTCAATAGTTAATTATTATACAGTAATGCAAACAATGAAGGAATCAAAAGAATAGGTGCATTATAAAAAAATGATATTTATATTTATATTTTTTTTCTTTAATTCAGTAAATGGACTCTTAAGGAAAAAGAAAAAGAAATGAAATAAAAAGATAAAAAAAAATTGAATAGAAGACAGAATAATTACCAATGAAGTCGATGATGAGACGGCCATCGGAGTAACGACCTGCCGGATGATGGAAGTAGGTCATGCCACTCGGAGGCCCAGCTTGTCCAAATGCAGCTGAAAGCCCACCGGTGTCGGAGTTTGAGTCTCCGAAGTTGAATATCGCTGGGAATTTACAATGACGCAATGATGATGATTTTGAATCATTATTAGTAGAACTATAAGTTGATGAATATGTAACAATGGAAGAACATTGTGTCAAAAACAGAATAATAAGAAGCCAAAGGATCTTGCCCATCATTGCATTTATTATCCTCAAATAATTGTTGTAAGAGAAGAACGAAGGAAGAAGATGAGAACTGAGGAGAGAGTAAAGAGATAGAGGGACCAAGTGATAAACATGATTGATATGTGTGTATATATATGCTGAAAAAGGAACCACGCATGGGAATTGATATGGGTCCCCATAAAGTAAAGTAGCAACTAGCAATGGAATCATACATAACATAACAAGGATCATACATAACAAGGATCCCCAACTGTATAATAAGAGAATAGCATAAGATGTTTGACAAATAATATATAATTCCATTAATCGATAAGTATTCAATTTTTTACTTTATACATGATAACAAATGACATAAAAAATAATAATACATGATTATTATAGGTATAAATATAAATTATTTTTAAAAAATAATGTCAAATTTCAAAAGGTATAAAAGTAATAATATATAATTGTCATGTAAATTGATTTTGAAAACGAATTTTTGGAGATAATTTTATTATTAAAATTGAAAAAAAATAAAAATTGGAAGAAAATTCTACTATTAATAACTTTTGAATTTTTATTAAACCTAACAAGTAATTTTATTATTAAATCTAACAAATATACGATTAAGTTTTTTAGAGGAGTATAGATTTTTTTTTCAAAGGCAATTGTAGGTCATTTCATTAATCTAATAAATGAAATACATAGAGTGTAGGGTCCATACTTGAACAACCAAAATAGGGGAACGTGGGAACTCCACTTGGAATTAAGAAGATTTAATAATAAACTGATGGGAAGGAGAACTGAAGAGGTGGAAAGAAAGAAAGAAAATTAAAAAAAGGGGAAAGTTGGTCGAAGCTTAGGTCAAGGGGGATGGTGTTGATGATACTCCAGGATGAGGTTCGTCGCAGATGAGAGGACCAGTTCTGCCGTGCCAACTATCTTCTCAAACAAACGCCCATTTCTCTTCGTCCATAGCTTCCATAAAATTGAAGCGAGTACACTTGCCTTCCTCCGCCACTGATGTATGTTGTCGTTTCAAAGCTTCCATCATCTGCTTCCACCATTTCTAGAAGACGTCAGAGGTAACCGAATCAGAGATGGCTTGAAAATCCGATAACTGCCACACTTCTTCAGCGAAGGGACAATGGACCAAGCAGTGGAGAACTGATTCACCATTATTATCACATCTGGGACAAGAATCAACTATTCATGGAATGCGGCGATTGAGACGGTGACAGACGGGAATGCCATCAAGCAGAGCTTTCCAGATGAAGAGCTTCACTTTCGGAGGGCAACGGAGGTCCCAAAGATCTTTCCAAATCTGTTTCTGGCTGCACTGTTCTGGGAGCTGCTCCATCGGTGGATGAAACATCTGGAAAGCAACTCGATACCCAGAAGCAACAGAGAATTTGCCCTTTCTGTCAGGAGCCCAGGTAACTGAATCGAACCTGCTACTTTCAATTGGTGTTTTTAGAATTTCTGAAGCTATCTCATCACTAAAAGTTTGTCTAATAAGCCCTGTATTCCATTGATTATTAGCATTTAGGAGCTGAGATACCCATTGTAGGTCTGATAGAGGATTTCTCTGTTGAAACAGGCCTATTGGTTTGAATTTCCGTAACCAAGGGTCATCAAAGATATGAATCTTTGATCCATTGCCAATCTTCCATAGCAAACCCTTTTCCAAGACCTTTCTGCCTTCAAGAAGGTTTCTCCATCCCCAAGACGGGCAGCTACCAATGACTGCCTTTGAAATATCAGAATGGTGGAAGTATCTGCCTTTATATACCTGAGAAATTAGAGAATTAGGTCTTGTTAGAATCCTCCAGCCTTGTTTAGCTAGCATAGCCAAATTAAAGGCTTTAAGATCCTTAAAACCAAGTCCACCCTGAGTTCTGTCTCTGCAAATTACATCCCAGCTAATCCAATGTTGCTTCCTCTCTCCATTCTTTTGACCCCACCAAAAGTTCATAACCTTCCTATGAATATCATCCAGTAAGCTATCAGGAAGTTTAAAACATGACAGAGAATATAGGGGGATAGCAGTAGTCACTGCTTTGATTAAAACCTCTCTTCCACCGGCTGAAAACATTGACCGTTTCCACAGTGCTAGCTTTTTGTCTACTCTGTCAACAATGTAGTTGAAAGTGTCTTTCTTAGAACGTTGGATGGTAGAGGGGAGACCTAGGTACTTGTCTTGGGAGCCAATATGTGAAATATGGAGGAGTTGGGAAAGAGCATGATGCGTGTGAGGGGGAGTATGTTTACTGAAGAAGAGGGAGGATTTAGAGAGATTTAAAGTCTGTCCACTGAGGGAGCTATATGTATTAAGGATAGAAAGCAATTGCTGACACTCAATAGTATTAGCTTTACGGAATAGAATAGAATCATCCGCAAAGAACAAATGACTGATTATAGGACAACGGGGATTCAGTCTAATACCTGAGACAGAATGAGAGAGCTCAGCCTTGTGCAGTAGAAATGAGAGGCCTTCCGAACAAAGAAGAAATAGGAATGGGGACAAAGGATCTCCCTGGCGTAAACCTTTTGATGGAGAGAAAAAGCCATATGATTGACCACCAATTAGAACAGAGTAGGAAATCGTAGAAACACATTCTCGCATCCAATCAATCCAAGTTCGACAGAAGCCAATTCTCTCCATAATTTCCCACACAAAAGGCCATTCCACACGATCATAAGCCTTACTCATATCGAGTTTCAATGCTAACTCTTGTGATCCGTGGGTCTTGTGCTTCAGGAAGTGCACGAGTTCATGGGCAATTAGGACATTGTCACTAATAAGTCTACTCTTAATGAAAGCGCTTTGGTTCACAGAAATTATTTTATCCAAAATACCTTGCATACGATGTACAAGGATCTTAGAAATAATTTTGTAGAACATTGAACTTAGACTTATTGGCCGTATAGAGTTCATAGAGTCAGCACTTTCACTCTTTGGAATTAGGCAAATCTGGGTATGGTTAAGGGATCTAAGCATTCTGCCACCTGAAAAGAAACTTGTAACAGCAAGGATAAGATCAGGTTCAATAGTTTCCCAGAAAAATTGATAAAATTTGGCCGTAAAACCATCTTCTCCCGGGGCAGAAAAGGAGTTGATTGAAAATGTTGCTTTTTTAATTTCCTCCTCTGAAACTCTGCCTATCAATCTTTGGTTCATTGCTACATCAACTTTCTGAGGTAAATCAATAAGGAAATCCCTAGCTGGCCCAGGATTTGTTGTAGTGAACAGTTCCTCAAAATAGGAGATTGCTATTTGAGAAATACCAGCAGCAGTATTCTGATAATTACCCACGTGATCTTTCAGCCTATGGATTTGATTCTTGTGATTACGGTTCTGAAAAAAAGCATGGAAGAATTTAGAATTATGATCTCCATATTTTAACCATTGGATTCGAGACTTTTCACGCCAAAATCTCTCCTCACTTAGGTAAGCTTCAGCTAATTCTTCCTCCTTGCGCAGAATTGTAAGTTGATTAGCTTCAAAACCTTTTTCTTTCTCTATACTCAGTTCCTCCTTAAGCCTGAGAATTGTCTTATGAGAATTACCCATTCCAGATTTTTGCCATTCTACTAGACGATGTCTGCAATTCTTCAATTTAGAAGCAAATCTGTACAGTGCAGAACCATGCACGGAGATATTCCAACTCTCTTTAATTAATCTTCCAATCTCCTCATTTTCACACCATCTTTCCTGAAACTTGAAGCAGCGTTTAGGTTTACAGTAATCAGAATTAGTGGACAACACTAATGGTCGATGATCTGATCCCATATCATCTAGGTGAAGGATATTAGCTCTCGGGTAGTCATTCTGAAAGCTTATACCTGCCAAACAACGATCAAGCCTTTCCTTTATCAGGTTAGCACCAAATTGGCGATTGCACCAAGTAAATTGGTTGCCTCGGAAGCCTAAGTCCACAAGGTTACCTTGATTAATGAAATTGTTGAAATTTTCAATAACCAAGTTTGATTTGCTGCGGCCACCTTATTTCTCCTGATGAGAAGTAATAGAATTAAAATCACCAATCACTAAGAAATAATCATCCAAATTTCCTTGTCGAGTTAAAAGCCTTGAGAACTGATCAACTCTCTTAGAATCATGTGTATCTAAATGCACAGCAGTAGCAATCTTCAGTAGCCTTTGATTTGCCTTATCCCTCTAGGTAAACAGAATAAAGAAATCCTCTGAAGAAATGATAGAAATATCAGCAAAGTCCTTCGAAGATAACACTAGACCACCAGCTAAGCCTCTAGGATCAACACAATGAGATAAAGTAAAACCAAATTTAGAACACCAAGCAGTAACTTTCGAAGAGATGTTTTTGGTTTCACAAAGGAACATCACTTCGGGGGAATGAGATCTACAGATCACTTATATGTTGTGAACCGTTAGGGGATTCCCCATGCCCCGACAGTTCCACATCAGCATATTCATTGATCATTGGGTGCCCATTGTGGGGTGGCACCCTCTCCCTCTTCAGCTATAGAATGAACTCCTATGTAACATTTCTTGTTGGTGTAAGTATTTGTAACATCAGTAAACTGACGTTTAGCTCCAGCAACTCGTTTAAACTTCTGTCTGGCCTGCTGCTTAATTGACAACCGAGAATTAGACTGAGAGGTCTCAAAATTGGTTGTAGAGACAAATTCATTTTCATGCTCAATAGTCTTCAAAGCATTAACAATATTGAGATTAGATGATAAGGGCATAGTTAGAACAGGAAGAGTAGGTGTAACTTTACTAACTACTTCATCATCTTCTTTATCAGGAATTGCATTTTGAGAATTCACAGAGAGGCTGGCCAAACTTCTGATTAAATTGATTGGCACTGGTTTATATTGTTTGCAGGACTTGATTTCAGAAGAAATCTGCTGAGAAGGATCAACATTCTCCTTGGCTGTTATGAACCGCCGTCCACCCTGATCAGATCGCAACCAATCGCCCCATTTCTCCTCCAGTGTGGTACCCTTTAATGAATCATCAATTTCGGTGTCGCAGTTTCGGCTTTCATGACCTATATGGCCACAGTAGTTGCAAAAGACACCAATTCTTTCATACCTGATGCAGATATTGTGGATTTTCTGATTAGGGCCTGAAAGTTTCAAGGATCTTTTTAATGGTTTAGTAACATCCATTCTGACTTTGGCCTTGACAATACTGTTTTCTTTACCTCTGACCTGGAATAGATTTGCTTCAATGGCTTCCCCAAACAAAGAACCTAGCTTGAGTCCTAGTTCTTGCGTTTTATAATGCTCAGGTAGATCCCAGAATTGTATCCAGATGGGTACATGAATGAATTCAGAATCAACAATTGGTAAGTCTTCTTTCCAGCGTTTTCAGATTCAAAATGAAGTTTTTGAAAAGGCAAGGGGATCCACGTTCAATTTTGATCAATTCAGTTTCATCATCAAAAAAGAATTGAAATTTGTTACCCCCATGATCAATAACTTTGAATCCATCTGGTTGTCTCCATATTGATTGCAGGGCCGCTTCAATGGTACCAACTGAAAATGGACGATCAGCAAGCAACCTTCCAACCAGACTTTTAGAGCAACGATCAACACCTCCACGAATATCAGATGGATCTAGAACGATGACAGTCTCCTCATCAGCAGAGGGAGAGGAGTTCAAAGGATTAGCAGTAGGGACTGCCATTATGATTTAGAGAATAAGGATCGTGATCAAAATTCTCACAATTTAGAAAATATGATTACTCCCACAAAACTCTAGCAGAGCACTATTAAACCCTAACGGGCACAATTAAACTTAGAGGAGTATAGATTAATTATTTGATAAGTGTCCAATTTAATGAATTTATATTAATACCAATGAAAAATAATATGAAAATCTAAAAAAAAAATATTGTAAAAATAACATTACACTTACCGATTTCTATTTTATATTTTATTTGCATTCAATTTTAAATTTGAATAAGATAATTTAGTTAAAAAAAAGGAATAATATCATAATCTCAAACTCATTAAAAAAATAGGTAAGAAAAAGTATTAAATATGAAAGAGAAACACCAAGAAAAAAAGTATGAAAGAAATAAATGGTTAATAGAAGAAGAGAAAGAAACACATTGTGATGCTGTCTTTGAAGAAACCCGAAGAAAGAAAACACACCGTAAAGGAAGATTATGGTGAAAATGGTGGTTGGTGAGAGTGATAGGGAATGAGAGTGAGGAGATGACCGCCCCGGCGTCGCAAACAAGTTTAGTCCAAAATTTCCTTTTCTTTTAGAAAGCAAGAAGGAATCGTTGTGGGGAATCCAGACAAGTTATGAATGCGAGCTAAGGTGGTTCCCGTCAACAAAGAGTGTCACAAGAGCTTGCAACCACATTAAAAATACCGAGTACGGGACTCGGGTCGTTCTCCCAACGAGTTAACGCATGGGTCGACTTTGGTTGATAAGAAATTGGGGTTGCAATTATGTGTGTGTGAATTGAGAGCAAAAGAGAGATTGAGAGAAAAGAACTGATAATAAAGGGTGCTCGGCCTTGGATCGAGGTATTGTGTGTCCCCATGAACACTACTAATCCCAAATATAGATGGTTGTCACGTAACCCGCGAAGCCACACTCTACCAAACGGTCGAGTGGGTAGATTAACACCGTTCCGTAAGTCACAGGCTTCTCATACTCTGTGCAACGGACCTAGGTCTTTGGAACATGGATAAAACTCCATGTTCACCTCATCACTCTCACTAGCGAAAGCCTGACGTCAATAGAGCGGTTTTAACCCAAGGATTAATCCATCCTTTCTTTAGGGATTAGTAGCTAGGATCATCCACACCTCAACCCATGATCAAAGCACAAGATCACTACTCCATAATTATAGTAAGCAAAGCATCAAACACTTGGTAGGCAAGATATAAAGACATGCTAGCAAATATGGAAAATAAACTAACAAGAGGATCAATAGAGCAAATCAACAAGTAAATCAACAATCAAGAGCAAGAGATTCATAAAAGGGCAAGAAAACATAAAATGAACAAGAGCATAAACTAGAAATAGCAATATGTAAAGATGAGCAAACTAGAAGAACTAGAATTGTATTAAATGAAATGACAAGTATCCACAAATTAGAACACAAAACAAGTAATTAAAGAAGAGTTTGGTTGATAATAGGTTCCTAGGGGATGAAGAACAAAGAAGAGAAACTTGAGAAAATGA
>JASCZI010211630.1:55425-80342 GCA_036250425.1 Stylosanthes scabra | reverse complement strand
CCCCCTCTCTCTCTCTCTCTCTCTCTCTAAGATAAAAGAAAGTAAAGAGGATTAATGCTTTATTCATTGTGCAAATAGTTGATTTAAATGAAAATGAAGAGTTGTTGTAACATTTTTTATTGACATTTTTTCAGTTAGTTCTTTCGTGGCACATGAAGGCTGGTACCATGTGTGAATTTTCCAAGAAGGAGTTTATTGAAGGCTTACAATCCCTAGGGTATGTATTTATAATTCATTAGCTTCTGAATAAAGGAAGATGATTCTGTTCTATTGAATTTGACGAATGCGGTGCTGGTGAAGTACATTTTAGTGTATTTCCTGTAGTTCTAGCTGTTGTTGAAAGATTAAACTCTAGTTGAATGAATGGTTTATGACATCATTGCAGGATTGATTCATTAGAAAAGTTCCGTGAAAAGATACCCTATATGCGCTCTGAGCTGAAAGATGAACGTATGGAAAAATCATATATCTTTGTTTTAGTCGTTTGGTTTATATATCATTTTTTTTTAATGGAAAATTATCTACAGCAATTATTGAAGAAGCTTTCTGAAATGTTATTCTTATTTTTTATTTTTTCAGAGAAGTTCCGTGAGATATATAATTTTGCTTTTAACTGGGCAAAGGAGAAGGTATTTTTTATGTCTTTTTCATCTATTCCTCCCCTGTTGTGTAGCTTAATTGATTTTGATGGTAGTATGTCACTATGTGATAACATGGCCATGCCCCAGTTTAAGCAATTCATTTTGTCCTTGTTCAATCTGCTAGTTCATGTTTAAGACACAATTGCCCATGTCTCATCGGAGCATGTAGCTCCTAGGAAGCTAATGTTTGAATGGTAGGTAATTTATATCACTAATTACTAACATTGAAAGCTATAAATAAAGACCATCACATTCATATATTCGTTTTCTTGTATTCAATCTTACACATCAAGTTTTCCCACTTCACAGTTCTTGTTTCTGGTTGAGTTTCAGCATTCTTGTGTGGGTATTGCATTGCTAATAAAACCTGCCTTTTTTTCCAACCTGCAAATGTTTTGCTTAACTGACTAAATTGATCTTTTTCTTTAGGATTGTGATTTATGAGCATTGTTAACTTTCAATATTTGGTGACTGTACGTTTTTATGATCCTTATTATATTGTATGGTGTAAATTTATTATTAGTGAAAATGACTGATCAACTTCTTTTGGATGTTGGACATATTATGCATGCCTCAGAATTACATTTTTTTAAAACAAAAACATATAATTAATATTATTAACACAAAGGGAGCCGTCTCATGGGGAGGTTGGATATAATCATTACAAAAAAAAGCCTTAAACAAAATGATTCAAAACAGCAAAGCTCTCCATTAATATACCTTTGGCCTTGAGGAATTCCCATGGTCCATCAGGGTCCCTCATATTCTTCTTTGCCTCATTGAAGAACATGCCATGAATTTGGGTGCTGTACTCTACAAGGCTCAGTTTTCATACAGCAAGGGAATGACAAAGTAGGATGTGTGTTGAGTCCAGTGAATGATTGGATGCTCTAGTTTGTCTTAGAATGTGTTTGTATACATAAGAATTAAGAACTATGCTGGACTTGTATATCTTGGGTTCGGTATAAATTATTTGTGAATTGTATAGCACTGCTCTATTGTTTTTAATTTTGAAGATGTTTCTCATCATGCAAAAGTAACATTGTTGCTTTATGTATATTTTTTTATTTATGTTTATGGATGTAAAAATTGCTTTTGCAGGGTCAAAAATCTTTGGCATTAGATACAGCTATTGGAATGTGGCAATTATTATTTGCTGAAAGGCAGTGGCCATTGGTTGATCACTGGTGCCAATTCTTGCAGGTAATAAGTTAAATGTTTCCCTTTGGGGTTGTTCGAAGTTTGATGATTTCTTGGCTTTGATGGGGAGGTCGATAGTCGATACCGCATGTTTCAATGTTTTATTTACATATTGAGCAATTCTGATGTTGCTTCTTCAGGCTCGGCACAACAAAGCAATCTCCAGGGACACATGGTCTCAGCTTTTGGAGTTTGCAAAGGTAGACATTTATTAGAATAAAGGTCAATGGGTCTTCCTCGTATAATATTGTCTTCCTCTCACCATAGTACTTCTTTTATGCTGTTATTCTTGTGTGTCTGAATGTCTTGCAAAGGTAGTAGAGATGAACTACTTTTCAAACCATTATGGTGTTCATCCTTGGAGAAATGAACCAGCTATTACTCTCACATTAGATTACTTGCTTATGACTTTTCTGCTGCTAAAACAAATGGGTCAAGTGAACAAAGATCAACCATCAAAGCTCCGTTTTGTACATAGGGTATTAGTGAAGTTATCACACCTCTTTAAACATAGGAATAAACGGACTAGGATTATTTCCATGGAAACAAAAAGATATACTCTCTAAATGACAACATAAAAATGCCCTGAAAGATAACTTTTAAATTGAAATTCTGCATCAATGGTTAATGTATTAGTTTATGAAAGTTTGTCATGTGAAATATTATTTTTACTATTGATCATATTTTTATTATTGATCTTCAATTTAATTATAGGTAATATTCCTACTTCTGATAAAAGAAAAATGTTGAACTTAATTGCTCATTTTTCATTTATTATCTGAACCGATGGATGGAGAACTTTCTTTTTAATCTTATTGCTATGGTCCTTCCTCCAGAATGCTGCAATCCTCATCATAAAGAATCAAAACATACATGTATAATGTATGCTGATTTCAGTGTTCATTGCTCGTGAATCGGATGATGGCATTATTGTGTACTGTCGGTTTTTATATTCTTACAAAGAATTATTTTCGCTTTTGCTTTTACTGTATATTTGAATACCAAATCCGGTGGAACTCTTCATGCTGATCTTTTATGATATATGGTTAGCGTCTGAATCAAACAACCACCTGTATTTATTTGTTTTTCTTCTTTGGGTTTTTCTTTTTGCAGACTGTTGGCCCAAATTTAACTGATTATGATGCTGAAGGTGCTTGGCCTTACCTCATTGATGAATTTGTGGAGTATCTGAATGAGAATGGGATTATTCAAAATGGTCAATTCAGTGACTCTAGTTTAAAACGATAATGCAATTCACTGAACAACTGCTATAAAGTGAACTTGATCTTTGTTTCTCTTGTGATATGGGTTGTGCTATCATGTGATTGAACTCCTCTTTGTCATTTAAGGGGGATTTAATCTGAGAAATTGCACCGGAAGAGGACATGGCTGCTTAGCGTAAACTCATTCTTGCTAACAAAGTATAGTAGCATCATTTACTTGTGGGATTGTTCATATGGGTATATATGAATTTCCTTTGGAAAGTTATTGTGGAATTGGTCAAGGGATTCTACTGATGATCCCTGGTGTTAACAGTTTCTTGTCCTTTTGAATTCTAATAATGATTGTACAATGCTTTGTTAGATAATAGATTTCTATGACTCTGATTGTTCATGTTTCAGTTCTGCTTTTCATAGTCTTGTAAGATATGTTGCAACAAGTTAAAACATCCGTGAAATAGAAAATATCAAGGGGCGCGGGTACCTCGCCTTCTAGGTCTTCGAGTTTTGCTTATGACTTCGTAATATGTTTAAACTCGCTATTCCAATTTATTTCTACACAGGTAACATAAATTAGATTACTTAATAATAACAGGGAAACAGAAAAGTAAGTATTTGACCGATTAATTTGGTAACAAATAAGTTCTTCACCATTTTTAAAAAATGGGCATAATTTCTTTTGTCCAAAACCTCCTTGTTCTTCAATTTATCATTCAAATCATGCCAAATTTTATTGGGAATTCATCCTCCATTTGTTTTTTGTTTAACTGTTGTTGTAAAGTGTAATCTCTGCCTTTATATTCTTTAAGGGTGCGTTTGGGAGAGAGATAGAGACTGGGAGACTGAGACTGGAGGACTGAGAGATTGGGATTGAAATATATTTGTGTATTGTGTTTGGTTTAAAATTAATTAAAGATAGAGACTGAGAGATAGAAATTAAACTAAGTTGATGGAGCAAAAATAAATGTTAGAATTGGAAACCATAATGTTGATGGAGGGTTTTGAGTAAAAAAATTTTATTAAAGTTTCAGTCTCAGTCCCTCCCTCCAATTTGGAGGTACTGGAATTCTGGGGACTGAGACTGAAATTCTAGTTCCAGTCTTTGTCTAACAAACACAATACTGAGTCTCAGTCTCCCAGTCTCAGTCCCAGTACTTGAAAACAAACGCACCCTAATTGCGACAAACAAAAAACATGTGAAAGAAGATATTGAACGGTAAAAAATTATACTTGACGAAGACTGCCGTAATAGCTGTCGATCTTGGCTGCACCGCTGCTTTATAAAAAGCTACAACAAAGAGCCCAATGAAGAGTTCCCATGAGGTCTTGGGTGTATATCAGAATATGTTTGAAGGCTAATGATTCTAAGGTAAAGAATTTTCGAGATATAAGTTTTATTTTATTTTTTCACATGTGGCGGTAGTAGGCATTGTTAATACAAGGCCTTCAAGATTACTACCGTGGGTTTAAAGAAGCACAAGAAGAAGGTGGTTTTGAAAATAGTGAGATGTAAAAAGAGGTGGATTAAAGGGATGGAACAAAATCACATTCCTAGCCGAAATACGACTTGGTTTGCTTAAGTGTCTAATTCCGAGTTTGAATTTTGGAGGCGGCATGTATAAAGAAAGGTATATGGTCACGTCAAACCCAATCCACCATTATTCCGAGCATATTCAATGTACTGGTTAGGGGTGAGCATGGGTATGGGTAGTCCAATTACCCGATCAAAACCAAACCAATCCAATTACATCGATTACCCAACGAGTAATCGGGTATATTCGTGTCAGATCCACATCAACCCGATTTTAATCGATTCGAGTATTGGTTTTAATGTCACGATATCCAAATCAACCCGAATACCTAATTAAGTTTATATTAATTTTAAAAATAATAAAACATAATAATATATATGTACAATTTTATTTTTCCTAACTCAAATTATTAAATTTATAGTCACCAAAAAAAATTTGTTATATTTATTAAAGTATGAATTTGATAATATATTACCTTTTATTAATTTTTTATTATTAATATAAACATTTTTCTTATATTTTTTTTATTTTTTTTCAAAATTTTATTTTTAATTGGATATCCAATTACTCAAACTAATCCAACCCGAATTTAATCGGTTCGATTTGATTTGAATTTACTCGTTAAAAATCTCAAATCCAAACCAACACAAACCAATTAAAATTTAATCGGTTCGTTTTCTATTTTCCTCTCAACCCAAATAAACCCAACCCTCACCCTTAACTACTGGTATCGTGTTATAGTGGTACAATGCAAAAGTTCACAGTTTAACACTCAGAAACACGATATCGATTAAATTCGGATTTATCTTTTTCTCCTAACAAAAAAAAAAAAAAAAGGTCGGAACTCGGAAGGGACTACAGAAAGTCAGAAACAATAGTTGTCCAATCCAAGAAAAAAAAAAAGTCAGAAACAATAGCAACGTGTACAACACTAAAAAGAAGACAAAAAAAATTTAAAAAGGGTGGCTGGCATATGTGAAACTCCTTGGACCTAAACCCCGCCCATCCCAACCCTTCATTAAACGCGATGGGAAGGATCCCTTCCACAGTCGAAATCCCAAACGAACGACGCCGTTTCGATAGCGACAACAGCCACCGCCGTTCCACCCCGGATTCCGACCTCTCCGACGACTATCGCTACCGCCGCCGAAGCCCAAGCTATGAATCATATGATCGCAACAGAGACCGCCGCCGTGATCGCCACCGATCCGACTCTTCTGAACGTAGAAGCCCCAGGCGCTTCGCCACCGACGAAGGACATCCTAACGGCGACTTACTTCCAAAAATATTCGGCCGCCGGAACGGCGGCTCGTACCTCGACCGCGGCCGTCTCGATGGCGATTGGCGGCGGCGCTCCGATTCCGAGTCGGACGAGGAACTAAAGGGATTGCCCTTCGAAGAGTATCGGAGGCAGAAGAGGCAGAAGATGCGGAAGTCGCTGAAGCACTGCATCTGGAACATGACGCCGAGCCCTCCTAGGCGCGAGAACAAACAAGAATCGGAGGAAGAAAAAGCAGAGGAGATTGGTGAGGAATACGGTGTTGAAAAAAGCGATTCAAGCGACAAAGAGTTGAAGCCTAACGAAAAATCAAAATCTGAATCCAATTCGGAGAGTTCTTCGGAGTCTGAATCCAAATCCGAGGGTTCGCGCTCGAGGAGAAGGAGGAGAAAAAGTTCTGGTTCCAGGCGCAGTAGAAGAAAGTCGAATAGCGATAACGAACCTGATGAGAGTGAATCTGAATCCGACGATTCAATTTCAAGGAGGAAGAGAAGAAGGAGTTCCAAGTCGAAGCGTGGGAGAAGGAGAAAATATAACAGTGAAGAGGAGGATAGCGATACGGAAGAAGAGGAGCGCAGAAGTAGAAAGGGTAAGAGGAAGAAAAGAGGGAGCAAAAAGAAGAGAAGGGATAGCCATTCTAATGAGAGTGAAGAGAGTGAAAGCAATGATTCTGATTCCGATGGTAGCAGAAGGAGAACGAAGAAGCATTCTTCGCGGTCAAAGAGAAGTAGAAGAGAAAGAAGAAGTAAAAAATCTGAATCCGAAAGCGAGGGTTCTGAATCAGAAGAGGAAGAAAAGGATTTCGCTGATGCAAAGAATAAAGCAATAGTTGAAGAGGTGATGAAAACAGAGGTGAACCCCGAGGCTTTGAAATTGAAGGAACTCTTTGAGTCTCAGAAGAAACCAGCTTTAGATAACGAACCAGCTGTAGGGCCAATGCCCTTGCCAAGGGCAGAGGGTCACATAAGTTATGGTGGTGCCCTTAGGCCCGGAGAAGGTGATGCAATTGCACAGTATGTGCAGCAGGGGAAGCGTATCCCTCGAAGAGGTGAAGTCGGTCTTTCGGCTGAGGAGATTCAGAAGTTTGAGGGCCTTGGTTATGTGATGAGTGGTAGCAGGCATCAGAGGATGAATGCCATTCGTATTAGGAAGGAGAACCAGGTTTATAGTGCTGAGGATAAGCGTGCTTTGGCTATGTTTAACTATGAGGAGAAGGCCAAGAGGGAGCACAAGGTTATGGCTGATCTGCAGCGGCTCGTGCAGCGCCACATTGGGCAGGATGTTGGCCCAACACACGACCCTTTTGGAGCGAAAACCTCCGATGGTGCCGAAGCATAATATCATTCATATATGCTAAGTTAGTATTACTCTTTACCTTAACTTATTGTTAGTTGCACTTGTATATATTATGTGTTGGTTGTGCTAGCTATATATTTGTACCTTCCATTGGTATATGTAGACTTAGAGGATGTAGACAATGTGCTATATTTCATATGTCACAATTGCAATTTTGCTTGGCATGTTAAACATTGAAACAGGTTTATCTACTGCGATTCTGCGAGTAAGTTTTGGATGCTTGTTGGAAAGATTGACTTTAGCAATAGCCTTTATGTAACTTCAGGTTAACTTCAAATTGGTAATTCTATATGGTGATTTTCTAGTGTTACAACGTTTCAAGTTTTTCTATTTGATTCTGACTGTTACTGTTGTAGATGGTATGCATTTTTGGTCACATTTGACTTGAACACATCATTGGATTCTTTAAACTCAGGTCAAAACATTGGTGATGTTGCTTCTGAGTTGGTTCTATTGATCAAAATTGAAAAAGCCTCATTTTATAACCTCAGTACATGATGGATCATAATGTAGCTAAGAGAAAGAATATTAACTCTAGTGTTGAAATCAGAAGAATATAAGCAAAATAAGAACAATGAGATGTGGGTCAGAATCGAAACAAAGATATAAGGTCACCCTGTAAAACCAAATTATATATTGAGAGCTGAATCCACAGAAGGGGTAAACCATTGCAGTTTCTTATTGAAGAGGTTGGAGTCAAAGCTGATTTGATTACATAATGATATCATTTGAAATTCCTTCTTGGATTAGAGAAGATAATAGCTCAATGTAATGTGATATAAGAAGAGGAGGCAAAGTGAGTGTAAACGCTTCACTGCATAGAATATAAAAGATATTATGATTATTATTTCAAGACATAACTACGTACTAAACGACCACTAATTTAATACCACTAATGATGGTGATGGTGGAGACTGGAGAGAACAGCTGCTTGCTTATCTGTTTGTTTGTTTCAATAGCAAATGGATATATACAGCACTCAGATTTTGAAATGAAAATATCATCATAGATAATGTTACAAGGCACCTATGAAATTTGTGATTACTTTTTTGCATGTCCTTCATACATGTATTTTTTGGTGACATCCTTCATACATGTATATATTGTCCTTAATGGGTTGAATAATTAATGATAATATGCGATTCTTGATTTGAGAATGTTGAATACTGTGGCCATCTCCATGTTGGTACATGCATAGTGCCATTCTTCCAAGGTTCATAGCATTTTCTTTGAAAAGCTTAGACAAAGGAGAATTATGAGCTTCTTGGTTCATCCTCTTCCATGTTACGCTTAACATGCATTTTATGCGTTCAAGTGCATCTCTTTCAGAAGCTTCACTTTCATTCATCAAGCATTGAATTGACTTAATGATGTCACCAGTCTCTTTCTCACGCTGTCAAGAAAGAAAAAAAATTATTGGGATAAAATAGATGTTGAATACATGCTTCTTTAGAGAAAGAGATAAGTACAGCATGAATAAATTGTATCAATATAGTGTGAACTAATAAAATTGACAAAATAAATCGTTATCGAGAAATTAAATTTTCTTCCTTTAAATTGTGAACTGTTTAGGTCAAAAGTCAAATTAGTCATATATTATTAAGAATAGTGCTGCCCGTAAAACATATCCACGTTTAGTTATCGTCCAAAATTTATTTGAGTTCATCCGTATGTGTTGGCTCCCAATTAGTGATAATGTGTTGGTTCCTTAGTCTTTTTTTATTATTAAATACTAAAGCTAGGTAATAAACCAATATATTTTCACAAGAAAAAAAAAGTATTGGTTACCAATTAAAAATAGCTAATAATCAATCAATTTTGTATTTTTTGAGAAAAAGAATATCCAAAATTTAAAGAAATAGAACATCCAATTTAAATTATTGACTGATATTAACTGAATTTTTATTAATTACCTAGCATTATTGAAAAAATATTATAATGTTCTTTGGGAAATTACATATGTCAGATTTTTTATTAAAAAAACATAAATAATAAAAAATTAAAAACAATGATACAACTGTAAAATATTTTATTTTTTTATCTTGTTTTTGTAGATTTTTACTCTTAAACACTTGCTATTTGACGCGGTTTAAGATGTAAAGAACATGATTGAAAATATAGCAAGGAATTAATTAAGGATGATATAGAAAAAAATTTTCAAGTATTCCAAGTATTGCTATCATGTCAACTATGTGTGTGTGTATATATATATAACTAAATTCACTTAAATTCTTGAAATGCTTCGGAGGATTATTATAATATACCTCATATGTTCCATGGTCATTAGCAAGGCGTAAAATCAACGATGAATATTTGATGACATCAGAGTAGTGAAGTAAGTCTTCTTCTCTAAATGATTGCGATGGAACGAGTACATAAGTGTGAACAAGTATTACAGGTGCACTTATGGAGATCCATGCATTCTCTATGTATTCTTCAAACCTCGGAGTATATCCACTTTGATACCACTTTGCTTCAATAAAATATGATTTGCATAGATCCATCCACTGATATAGTCGAAATTTCAATTAGTTCATACATAATGATTAAGTTATGAACAATATTTATTTTTAGAAATATTCTGAGCTATTTGTAAACAATGAGTTAAATTTTCGTGCACACTGCACAACACCAAAATATAGGAATCCTTCCTTATCTCTACAACTAGGGAACAATAATGAAACTGATATAATGGATTCAGGATGAGAAACGAGAAAGAAGCTTCGAAGTCATTGTGGTTGAGTGAATCAATTAAAGCCACCGAAATTATTTTCAAAATTCAATGGTAAGAATCCAGATCTAATACATGCAAAATAATTCATTATCACCTATGCTTGAAAGATGATTAGGTTCGTGAATCGAAGAAGATAAAGGTCTAACATTGGAGATGGCTAGAGACAGCGCCGGCGAAAACTATAGATGGTGTCGGAGTATCCGCGGTGGTTGTTGAGAAAAGAGTGGACGGCGGTGGCTGAGAAACACGTCAGAGAATGAGAATGTGAGAAGAGTGGACGATGGTGGCTAAGAAACGTGTGTGAGAAGAGAGGGATTAGGAAATTAGGGTTATTTGTTTTGGATTTTAAGTTGGGCTGATTTGGGGTTTTAGGGTTGGCCCTATTCTAACCCTATTTTTTGGGACTTATTTAGGGTTAGGGCCTTTGAGTTTTTTATAAAAATAAGGGTTTAGGGTTGGGCTGTAGGTCTAATTGACACTTCTACCTACAAGATATAGGGATAATAGAATCATTTGTATCCGTTATTAAAGTCCTTTGATAATATTGATATCTGTCATTGATTCATAAGAATCCGTCGCAAAAATTTGTCGGTAATGCCAAAGATTCTAATAATATTATATACATAAAATTAAATATAATAAATTAAATAAGATAACTCTCATTATTATTTCCCAGTATATTTAAAAAATAAGAACGGTGATAATAATTAATTAATAACTTACCGATTTCTTTAGGTACGGAGTAACATTGTATCCATTATCTTTGAAGATTTCATTAGCCAATTCATTGACAAAGTTATAAAGTGCTAAGAAGCACAATTTCATGTAATCTGGGAGATCATCATTGGCAAATGGATCCCATCTGAAATAACAAAATTAACATATATATATATATATATATTCAAATAAAGTAGTTATTAGTAGGACAAAAAAATATGATTGAGGAATATAATCATTGCTAACCTTTCTATGGCATATGTGAAAAGTTCTAACTCTTCAAAGGTTCCATAGACATCATAAACATCATCAATTAAGGTGATTAGGGCGTTGACCTTTGATATGACTGTTCTTATGTTTGCAAACTCTGGCTCAAAATTGCTTCCAACAGTCCAAAAGTAATTCTCTACCATCCTATCTCTACCAAAACTCAACTTGTCACCCAGCCCAATGCTCTTCCACCACCTTTAAAAATAACAGATTATTTTGGCATTAGTATTAGAAGTTTAAGGTATATTTAATTATATTATTGTTATGAAGTAACAATTTAAATTGCTTTATAACAATTTTTGTTCCAGATAAATTAATTTTAATTAATAAAAAGGTTAAGTACTGTTTTAATGTCTATGATTAGGTTATAAATCAAAATCAATTCCAAAATATTAAATTTAAAATCGTACCTAGCATTTATTTTTATCTTAATTAAATGGCCATTCTGATCACAAAATTTTTTTAGAGACAAAATTGCCCCTTTCCCCACCATTACTATTAGTCAATTATTGGCTATTTCCTTCCTCTCCATAATAACCACCACTATTAGTCTAATTAATCACGTGTGTTTTTTATGAATTAAGGTCTATATTTAACCTTGATGATTCTTTGAGTTCCTGTTGGTATATTGTCTGAAGAATGTTGAAATCCAATTTAGCTAACCGAAGGAGTGTTGGATTCATGTTCTTGCTTTGTTCATATGCATTAATGAACCATTGGGCCTCCCATCTAGCAATTCTCCAATGTAATGGAAGCTCCAAAGCATGATTAATTAGGAGTGATAAGTACTTTTCATGATGATTATCATCACTTTCATCATTATCATTCTTGCTCAAATATTCTTTCAGATATTTTGAGGTGAAATCTCTGGCTTCATCCAATACAGTTTCATTTTCCATTGAATGAAATGAGGCTTCATAAAGTGATAGCATTCCCTCAACATCATTTGATAAATGTTGATTGAAGTTACCCATTTCGTCTTGAAATCCTTGAACAACATCTACATCATCCATTAAAAAATTAAAAAGATATTTTAGTTCATATAATGAAAATTATAATTAATTCTTTTTTGGTTTCTGATATTTTTAAAAATTGAAATTGGAGATGTTTGAATTTGATCCTACTACTTATACACACAAATTCAAAGAATTAAACTATTAAAATAATATCCGAATGTTTAATTTGCATCACTGATGGATAAAAATAATTTTAAAAAATACAGAATATAAATAAGTATAGAATGTTTTAAGAATATGAAAAAATATTTGTTTTTAACAAATGATTTAGAAGGTGCACACCAAAAAAATAGAACAAAATTTAATGCATAAACTTTTTTAAAAAATTGTTTAAAAAAAGTAGTCTTTCAAACTATAAAAATAAAAATAATATCACTTGGGGTTAAATCACAAAATTTTAAGAATAGAATAATGTTTAAAAATGCTGTATTTTTAAATAATCCTTAAGATCACTTTAAAATATGATTTCAAAACATGCAAAGTTTTTAGAATATATATTTAATATTGGATTATTTTTATCGAGTTTTAGAATATATGCTTAAATTTTAAATTTTTTAGGGGACTAATTTGACCATTAACTCATATATATATATATAATAATTCCTAAGGGAGTGTCTAATGATGAAAATAAAGAAATAAATAAAAAACCTGTGGATATGCCATAACCATGTTGCCTGAAGAGCCTGAATTGAAGTGCTGTGGCATATAAATTCTTATCTTTATGCATTATTGAGTTATCCAGCATCATCATGTTGTAAATGTTGTCCAACATGTTCTTTATTTCATTATTAAAATGATAGGCCAATCCAAGTCTTTGCAAGACATCAATAAGCTCAAGTTGATCAACACCATTTTCCACCTTGCAAACCATCTTTCTTACTTCTTCCCTTAGAAATTGCCTTTTCTCTACGTACACATCACCCTGCATTAATAAATAAAAAATATTCGAGAAATAATAAAAATTTTAGTCTAAAACAATATAATATAAAGTTATTTTATTTTATATTTTTTCTTAATTATTGGTAAAATAATTGGTTTAAGGATTTAATTTGAATAAGATTTTATTTTGTGTTTGGAAACGCATTTCCTACCTATTATATATCATTTATTTATTTATTTTTTATTTTTAAATTTTATTTTTTTTAAAACAGTAAAATTAATAAAATCTTATTTCCGTGTTTTCATGTCTTTCTCTACGAATTCTTAAAAATAAAGAATATTGAACATCAAATTTAAAAACTCTAAAGCATATATTTTCTGTCTTTCAAAATAAAAAGCATGTATATATTTCTTCAAGTATCAAGCCTTACCTTATATTCACTATTCAATGACTGAATATAATCATAATCCCAAATAGACGGTTGAAAAAAATTCTCATATCGACGAACAATTTGTTGGCTATTATCAGAAACTTTATTTGATGCAAATATTTTTTCACATAGAGTTGGAGAAGGGACTCTGAATTTCTTGATTGCGACGAATGATGATGAGATTCTCTTCGGAGGAAGAAGCAACATTTTGGTGAATGTGGATGGAGTTGAAGAAGAAAGTAAAATTGAAAGATCCATTGTAATTGGAACTTGGAAGGGAAAAATATAAAGCTAATTAAGATATATATTTTTTGATAAATTTTAAATTAGTAATGTGAAGCCTTTATACAGGTGATGCATGCAAAGCAAAATTCATTTATGTGTGCCGTACGTATAACGTATGTATAATGAGAAGGAATTGTTCACCACGGTGACAGTAATTATTGGTCCCTACTTGTGGGCTGAGAGTTTTAACTATCAATCTAAAAAAAAAAATTATTTGAAAGAGGGACAAAAACTGAAAAATAAAAATTGAGACACAAAAATTAAAAAATGAAAATTGAAAACTAAAAGATAGAGGTCGAATGAAATAGGTGAAAAATAAAGAAAAGTTAGTATTAAAATTTTAAGAAAGAAATAATAAAATATTTGAATGAAAACAAAAATGTTATTAAAGTTTTAATTTCCACTAAAAAAATTCCTTCCATCGTAGCTTTATTATCTAAAAATATTAAAAGAATTAAAATTTTAAATATAAAAATTAAAAATTAGTTCTAATTTTTAATTATTAAATATAATATCCAATCTCAATCTCTCTCCATCTCTGGTTGTCTCAAATCCATCACTACCTAAAAGTCAGGTAAAAGATTTCAAATTTGTGACTACTAGGCTACTATAGTGGGGGTGCTTATTTCAAATGTTTGGCCCTGATTTCTATGAAGAATAGGCACTTTATGTCTTATCTTCGATATATTTTGGATAGGACACTTATTGATATTTGTTTAACATGCATGTTTTATGTGTTCATCACGCTTGAGAGACCAAAATATCAATACGTGATGTTTAATTTTTTTCTTTAACTTATATCTTTAAAAATAATTTAAAATTAGTATATATATTATTATTTATTAAAATAAAAAATTATTTTACATACTTTATATAATAAAAAATATTAAAAGTTTTTAAAAATATTAATTTGTATTTTAACAAGAATAAAATATCAACGTATTATTATAACTTTTTTATAACATACATTATATTTTATATGTATAAATTGCATTCTCATCATATATAAAAAATTAAAATTGATGTGCCCTTAATTATTGTGCATCCTTGATAATTAGTTAAGAAATATATCAAGTATATCGATAATATAAATATTTTAATATTTTTAATCGTTAATTTAAATTATATATATTTTATAATTAAAATAAATTAAAATTAATTACTGAAAATATAGAAACACTCAAATTTTTGATATACGCACTCGGAGAACAAACCAAGCACTTTCCATCAAGTAAAGCATTCATGATTTGGCAGGTATAACAGTGGGTCTGTGGGTAGTGGTGGAGTGTCAATGAAATTGTTGGGGGCCAATTTTTTTTTTTTTTAATAAAATTTACATATATAGTGTTATATATGTTAAAAAGAAATTAAAGGAAAAAAATAATAATTCAATTAAAAAACCAAAAAAATATATAAAATAGTAAATGAATAAAAAATTATCCAACTTTTACTTTGAAAATTAGAGCTTATAAATTTTTTGTGATTCTACACAAATATAATAACACTAATACTTATTAATTATTTTTGTATAAATATAAAATTTAAATTAGAAAGTAATAAAAAGTAAAATAATACTAAACTAAATAAATAAAATATCTAATTTGTTGTTAAATTAAGGTTTGCACATAGTGGTATATGATTTGTGCATATCAATTTTTTTTATTGGAGTGTGGTATATTGTTATACAAAAAGTTTTTTTTTGATGATATGGTAAATAGTGATTATATATATATATATATATATAAAAGGTTTTTTTTTTAGTAAAATGTATTATTATTTTCAAGTGATCCAATTAAATAAATATCAAGTTTTAAATTTTTTAATATTATGGTCACAAAAAAATCTCTTATAATAAATAGTGATGAATGAATGAAAAAGTAAAGAAAAACAAAAATCAACCACAGGAGCATTGAATTAAGGGAAAAAGTTAAAGAAAGAAAGAAAGAAAGAAAGGTAAAAAGAATTAAGAAAAGAAAAAAAATAATTAAAGGTAAAAAAAGTTAAGAAAAGAAAAAAAATAATTAAAGGTAAAAAAAATTAAGAAAAAAAAAAGAATGAAAGAGTTAAAAGTAAAAAAAATTTGAAGATGGGGTGAGAAATATGAATCAACTATTTCCAACTTTTCTATAACTCATTAAACTAACAAGGCAACTTATTTTTTAACATATTTAAACTCCTAAATTTTTTGGGGGCCATGGTCCCCTTTGCCCCAACCAACCAAGCTCCGCGTGGGTGTTTTCAACTTTTTCATAAAGGATAATGGGCAATTTTTGTAGAATAATATGAATGGCAAACTAGGTGTATTTATCCACAAAGAAATAATTAATTTTAGAAAAAGCACAGTCTCAGAGATAGAAATTGAAATATAAAGAAATAGAGATTAACTTAAATTAATAAAAAATATATAAATAAATAAAAATTAATATTAAAATTTTAAAAATTGAGTGGAGATATTTAATAAAAAATTATTAAAATTTTAATCTTCATAAAAAAAAGATTTAGTTCCTAACGTTCTTGTTTTCCGAGGATATTAAAGTGGCGTCTCATAAGGGAAAGTAAGACTTAGTACTGTATTTGTTAGTATTTATTAGACAGGAATTGAAATTAAAATTTCAGTCTTAATTTTTAAAATTTTAATATTTTCAGTATCTCTAGTTAGTAGAAACTAAGAGACTACGGATTCAAACTGAAACTTTAATAATTTCTTTTTACTCAAATATCCTCACTCAATATTTAAATTTCCAATATTAATCATTTGTCTTTCCTTCATCAACTTAATTTATTCTTTATCTTCAGTCTCTGTCATTTAATAAATTTTAAACCAAATATAACAACCAACTTAATTCAGTTCCAGTCTCTCAATCTTAGTCTCTCAGCTTTAATCTCTCCCCCATACGCTACCTAAAAGAACTGGAATTTTAATTTTATGATCACCATATAAAATAATCTCACTCTCTTAGTTTTTATCCCATTATGTGAAGGTCCTAGGCTCCTAGCTAAAATATTACAAATTTGTGACGGTTAGGCTCGCCGTACGTAGGGTGTTTATTTCAAAAGTTTGCCCCAAAACTTTTGATAATAACAAACCAAGCACATTCGATCAAGTAAAGCACTCATGATTTAGACCTTAGCAGGTGTAGCAGTGGGTCTATGGGTGTTTTCAACTTTTCATAAAGGAGATTGTATTGCGCAACCTTTTTAAGAAGAATATGAACTGGAAAACGTGCTATATTTGGAGAAGGCCAATCATTTTAGGAAAAAACAACCATTTCTACGAATTAATGTTCATAAAGCTAATAAAAGTATGAAAAACTACCCATAAAAAATAAAATCAATCTTATATCCATAAAAAAATGAAATTTTTTTTTACAAAAATAATTAATTCCTAAATTTTAATTGACTTTTAAAAAATAACTCAGATCAGAATTCCTCAGTACTCTGATCTCATCTCTCCCAACGCCATCTTCATCTTACCATTTTCTCTCTTCAACAATCCAATACACCATCTCCATCATCTTAATCGTTATGTGTATTATCAATCAACACCGGTATCTGTTTTGTAATATTAAATATAATCAGTTTGTAATATTATAAGCTAATTTTAGATTATGTTTCTAGCATTATTATGTAAATTATTAACTTCCACTACAATCACATCACTTCAAAAGGAGTTCACTTAATATTTGACTTTGTGAGTCTTTTAATTTGTGCTTTGTATTTGGTACACACGTTTTGTGAGTGTTTTTTCTTTTGCACTTGCTTCACACATCTTTTAAACCGATTTTTAGATGATAGATACTAGACAGTACTTCGTTGCTGGCTAAGAAGTAAGAAGTAGTGATAAGAGCCGTCCTAGACGTCGCAAATAAGGTTAGTTCGGGGTTCCCTTGCGTTCGTGAGAACGAGAGAGAAAGATCGTCGTAGCGGAACCCAAACAAGTTATGAATGCGAGCTAAGAACGTTCTTGTCAACAAAGAGTGTCACAAGAGCTTGCAACTACGTTAAAAATACCGAGTACGAGACTCGGGTCGTTCTCCCAACGAGTTAATGCATGGGCCGACTTTGGTTGTCAAGAAAATGGGGGTTGCAATTGTGTGTGTTTGAGAAAAGAGAGCAAAAGAGAGATTAGAGAGAAAACTAATAAAAAGGGTGGTAGGCCATGGATCGAGATATCACGTGTGTCCCCAATAACGTCACTAGTTCCCAAGTATAGATGTTTAGCATGTAACTCGCGAAGCCACACTCTACCAATCGATCGAGTGGGTAGATGATGCGAATTTCACAATCCTAAACTCGGCAAGTATACCGAATCGTGCAAGTAATACCACGGTGAGTGGATATCGTTCCCACAAGGATTGACGGAACAAGCAATACAATTTAACTAACCTTATTGACTAGACAAGAATCAAAACAGAGAGTGTGTATAATGCAAAAATGAATTAAACAGTGAAGTAACAATGCAAATATCAATGCACGTGTAACTAGAAAACTTGAATGTGAGAAACAGTGAATGAAAGTGTTAAGGATTTGGAGATGTTTTACCCTAAGCTACCAATTCTAATCTTCAGTTTCTTCTCTAACAAGTATGATCTAATTCCCAACGAATCCTAATTAACTAAACCCTAATCTCTTAGTAATTTAGTTTCTCTAAACCTAACTAACTATCAATCTCTTGATTAACCAATTAAGAAAAGAGATGAAGCACACAAACATATTCAATTCTTATTAAAACTCAATAGTGATTTTAGATCAGGTTATATGTCACGTACCCAATCTATTTCTAAACCTATTGAAGTTAATTAACAGAATAAATGTTGCACAATCTATCAAATCCCTATCTCTAGTTCAATGATACATGATGAGTAACAAGTTCCCAACCTTTGTTATGATTATCCTAATTCTCTCAAACCAAGTAATCAAAACAATAGAGAAGAAGTTTACCTCTCAGTAATCCTAGTTCCCAATGAAGAATAGAGAACTTGAAACTTGAATTATGATCAATAACTTGAAATTGAAAAAAACCGAAAAACTTGAATTAGTAAGCTATGCCGGGATTAACAGAGCTCCTCATCCTCAACAATGGAGTTTAGCTAGTTCTGTAAATAACAACTATGATCAACGAATGAAGCTAGGTTCCAAACCCTAATGGTTTAGAAACCTATTTATACTAATTAATTGACAGTGAAAATCGGCAAGTGCACCGAATCGTTCAAGTAATACCACGGTGAAATGGGTATCGTTCCCACGAGGAATAAGGGACCAAGCAATACTATCTCTTAATCAATCTAAGAAGATCAAAAATAAAACTTTGAAGGAGTGATGGTGAATAACTCGAAAACAATGAGTAAAAGAGTGCAGAAATATTACTTGAGGAATTAATCAGTGGAATGAGTTGTTAAGAGCTTCGGAGATGTTTTTCCCTTGAGGGCCAATGTATACATTCAATCACAATTCTAAGGTTTTCAGAAATCAAAGCACAACGAATCTAGAGTAACTAAATCCTAATCTCTTAGTAATTCAGTTTCCAATTACCTAATTAAAAGCTAATCTCTTAGTCAATTAATCAAATAATTAGATGAAGCCCTAATTCAGATTCTAACTCTTATCAGTCTTAAAAGTGATCCTAGATTAGATTAAATGTCACTATATCCAAACTAGTTCTAATCCAATTTTAACCCACAGAATTTTAGTTGCATAACAATTAGCTTGACTATCTCTAGTTAGACCTAATTATCATGTGATTCAATTTCCAGCTAGCATAAACTAATAGATCTCTCAATCTTATTAACTTAGCCCTAGACAAGTTAAGAACACCTCTCAGTGATTCTAAACTATTGGGATGAAGAACAGAAACTTAAATCATGTATAGAAGATAACTGAATATACCTCATTGAATTGATAATTGAATGTACAAAAGACTACCTCATGTTGGGTGAACAGAGCTCCTCACCTTTAACAATGGAGTAGTTTAGCCTTGCATAATGAAACTAGATCTAAGAAAAATAATCTGTGCTGAAGTGTCTAACCCTAATGGTTAAACCACTCTTTATATATATCCTAATCTATATTCAAATTAAAATCTAATCATATCTTAATCTAATTCTAATCTAAATTCAAATCAAAATCTAATCTTATCTTAATCTAATCCTAATCTTATCTTAATCTTATCTCCTAGAATTACAAGTCTTATCTTCTTCTCTTGAGTCTTCAATCAATCATATCTTTATTCTTCCAATTAAGCCCTTGATTAATGAATGGAATTGAGACCTAACAACTTGGATTGAATTGGCTTTGATAAAATCTGAAGTTACATAGTTTTGTCTCCCACGTATAATGTGTATCTCTCACGTATAACGTGGGAGTTCTGTCTCAATTGGCTTCTTGTGACGCCAAGCCTCACGTATTGCGTCCCTGATGCACGTAGTACGTGTAGTCACTGCTTGTTTTGGCATTGTGGGGAATTAATCCCCACGTATGACGTGAGAGTCCCACGTATAACGTGGGCTCTCTGTCCAATTTGCCACTTTGAGTTTAATCCCCACATATGACGTGGAGAGACGTGGGCTCTCCACGTTATACGTGGGCTTTAACACTTAGCCAATTTTTCTCTTTTTTTCTCTGCTTCGTTCCCTCTTCTTCAATCTCTCTCAAATGGTCTTTAATTACCTAAAACTCTTAGTGAATCATCTAAAAACACAAACATAACTCAAAGAACATCAAGTTTGTTTGATTTGATCAATTAATAACAATAATCCACAAAGAATATCATGATAATTGAGAGAAATTGGAACTAAAAACAACTCAAGATGCACACGCATCATTAATCTATCTAAAATCAAAATTAAATCAAACCAAATCAAAAATATAATCAAATCAACTAATCTAATTCCTATTTTATCTCTAGGAGATCTTACTAATCAAATTACAAATTTATCCCTTGAATTAAGCCCTTGATTTAGCGAATTACATCTCCTAATTTTTCAACCATTTTCCACTAATTAAATTGAATTAGGTGCACCTTCCAGTAGCTCAAAACAAGCCCACGTTTCCAACGCCTAGTGAGGCATTTTCAACGCCCCAAAGCTTCTTCAAATGGGAACTTGGGCGTTTGAACATTGGTCCTGCGTTTTCAACGCCCACCAGCGTTTTTAACGCCCCAAGTTTCTTCAAAATGAGAGTTTGGGCGTTTTTGGCATGACGTTAGTTTTACAAGCTGAAAGATTGAGATTGTTCGAAGCTCAAACCAATTGTCCACTATAGACATATATATATCGTTTCGAAGATCTGGATGTTAGCTTTCTAACGCAACTGGAATCGCATCGTTTGGACCTCTGTAGCTCAAGCTATCATCGATTTAGTGGGCAAAGGTCTTGCTGTGGCGTTAAAACGCCCAGCCTGGCGTTTCCAACGCCCCATATGGCGTAAAAACGCCCCAATTGGCGTTTTGAACGCCCCAATTTGGTGCCTACTGGAAATGATCTTCAAATTCTTCAAAAATCATAAAAAAATTCTTCAATTAATTCTCAACTTCTCTTTAATTGTTTTGGGCTTGTCTTGATCGATTCTTCTTCAATTCTTTCTCTTCTAATTCTCTGTTAATCTTCTTCAATTCCTGCAATCATCAATGAATTCAAATACTCAAAGCTATGATGATAAAAAGTGATGAATTTGATTGAGTATAAGACTAATTGTTACTTAATTTGCAAGAAATGATTCATAAAAATTACTATTGATGCTCATGCATCAGTAGATCAACACCTTCCATAAGTCCCAAGGTTCTCATTTGCCAGAGCAACGGTCCTAGGTCTTTGGATCATGGATAAATCCTCCATGTTCACCTCATTAAGGACTCACTCTCTCTAGCGAAACCCCGGCGTCTACTGTGACACTCCTAATTTCTAAATCCATGTAAATTAAATACGATTAGGGTTAATTGGAATAAAACCGGTAGACACTCTGATGGGTTGACCCAATTGGGTCAAGTGAGTGAGGTGGGTCAAAAGACCCCAACACCCACTCACTCTCCCACCAAAACAAACACAACACAACATACAACAACAACATACGACACACTCTCTCTTTCTCTCTCAACTCTCTCACTCTCACACCACCAACACCACCACTTGAACCACCACAACTCACTCACCGGAGCTCCGATCGCCGCACCGCCGTCGGCTACGCGAAGCTCTCGTGCCCATCTTCGATTCTATAGTGCCATTAAGGTATGAGTGTCATTAGTTATAGCTACATTCCCTTCTTCTCCAATTCTTGGGTGTTGAGTTTGGTTTTTGTGAATTCCATGGAAACTCCATGAAATAGGGGACACTAGGCATAGATTGAGGCTAAGGAGGTATAATTGAGCTAGTGGAATTGGAGGATTTGAGTGAGAAAGCTTAGGGTTCATAGCTTTGGAGGTCTACAAGAGGTACGGAGTAGGATTCCTTAGTTTAAATCTTGTATCTATGTGATTTCTTGAGTTGCATGCTTGAATTATATGTTTGATTGTGAAATGGTATGTATGTGTATGCTTGTATGTGCTTGATGTTGATGAATTGTGTTTAAAATCATGAATTGAGTAGATAAGAAGTGGATTGGATGGAATTGAATTGTGAAATTGTGATGAGATGGAGATATATGATGAATGGTAAATGGTATGAGCTTGGTAGAGGATGAGGAGTTGGCATGGTGAGGGAATTGGTTGGAATTTTGACTGAAAATGCAGGTTTCTGTCACGAAGGAATCGAGTCGACTCGTTGGGCCTAAACTCTTCAAAATCTTCGAATTTCATAGCCAGCGAGCCGATTCGGTTTCTCTCCGAACCGATTCGTTTTTGGACAGAGACCCAAATTTGAATCTTAAATCGATTCGTCTGCGGATCGAGTCGACTCTGATGGGAGTTTCAGAAAATGAAGGATTTGCTAAGTGATTCGAGTCGACTCCGATCTGGGGCAAACCAATTCATTTTTGGACAGAAAGTAAAATGCTTCCCTTAAATCGATTCGCACTTCCTTCGAGCCGATTCTCAGAAAAGGTTTTCTCACAAGACAATTGGCTAAGTATACAGAATCGATCCGAGTTGGGGCTGGAACCGATTCGTTTTTAGACAGTGGCTAAACCTTATTTCTTAAATCGATTCGCTACACTGGCGAGTCGACTCGAGCTTTCAAACTTAGAAAATTTAGGAAATTTCACTTATAGCGAGTCGACTCGGTTAGGGAGGGAATCGATTCGAAGCTCTTTTACACGTTTTTAACAAAACTTGAACATGAGGTCCGAGTCAATTTGGGGGGTACTCGAATCGATTCAGATCTTCTTAAATCTTTAAAAACAATGATTCTGAAAGGGGGCATAAGGTGATCCACTTCCTAGACTACTCAATTGTTGTTATTATAAAATCATAACCGTGAGCCTAGGTCTAAGAGGGGTTAAGAGGACCAGAGCTCGGCTTATGGCAATAGCGGACCATCGGGAGTAGTAAGTGTCTGTGGGGCTTTTGTTTCCACGTGGGACAAAAGCTAACGTCGCAGCTTACGGTAGCGGCAGGGGGGCCTCCTGCCATCGTCCCGGCTACCAACCTAGGATATAGTCATGAAAAGAGAAGGGAACCCCCATATATATTATTACGAGAGGAAAAGATCGTTTACGATTGGGGCCGGCTGATTGGTCCTCCGGGGAAGTACGAACGATGGTCGTCCGGAGCTAGTACCGGACCGGTCGTGAATGGCTATTATAACCGACCGGATGAGGTCATCTTAGCCTGCAGGAAATTAGGCATACATCATTTGCATATTGTGTGACATTGATTGGGTGTGTCTATCTGTTATATAATTGTTTGATGCTAAATGTGTAATTGACTACTTGATTTGCTTGCCTCTTCTTGCATATTTCTTGTGTGATGACCCTTAGGATTAGGTAGATATTAGAGTTAAGCTTGGGGCGCTTGTTCCGTACTGGGAACCCCATGAATTTGTGGTCTCACTCCGTTGTTGTTGAAATATTTCAGATGCAGGTGGAGTTTAGCGGTCCGTTGGCTTGGCTAGAGCTATGGAGGGCTTGACTCTAGTTTATTTTGTTGTTTACTAGTTTTTAGCTAGAGAGTGCTTTTGTTGTAAGTGTAACCTTGTGATGAGAGGAGAATCGTTGTATTTTGATAACTCTTATGGGATATGTACTTGGATTAGATATCTGCACTCTGTTTGGTTAACGCTGCGCTACTCTATGGCACTCAATTATTATCATGATGTTTGAATTGGCTCTTAGTTATGTCTTCCTTCTATTCTTTAGAACATTGTCTTGGTGTCCCTCACGTATCAAATGTGTAGATGCCTTGAGTCCCACCGGCTCAGACTTAAGCTGTGTGGTTGAAGCTTGGGGTGTTACATCTACAGAAGATGCCAACCCAAGGATTAACAGCCGTGTCACCCACGAAGCCACACTCTACCAATCGGTTGAGTGGGTAGATCAACACCGTTCCATAAGTCCCAGGGTTCTCATCTTCCAGAGCAACGGTCCTAGGTCTTTGGAACATGGATAAATCCTCCATGTTCACCTCATTAAGGACTCACTCTCTTTGGCGAAACCCTGGCGTCTATAGAACGGCACCAACCCAAGAGTTAACACATCTTTTCTTTAGGAACTAGTGGCTAAGATCATCCACATCTCAACCCATGACCATAGCACAAAAACACTACTCTAAAACTAAATCAAGCATTTTATCAAACACTTGGTGGGCAAGAAATGAAGACATGATAACAAATATAGAAAATAAACTAGCAAGATGAATTAAAAGAGAGATTCAACAATAAATAGCAAGAGAATCATAAAGAGCATGAATATAAACTAGAAATTGCAATAAGTAAATGAAAGCAAAATAGAAGGAGAAACTAGAATTGCATTAATTAAAGAGAACAAGTATCCACAAAACAAGTAGTAAAAGAAAAGTTTGGTTGGTGATGGTGATCCTAGGAGATGATGAACAAGAAGAAATAAACCAAGAGTAAATGAGAGAAATGGAGATTCTCCCAAAAACTCCCTAAGCTATTCTAAAACTATTCTAGGCTAAATGAGCACCCAAAAAGGGCCTCAAAATGGGGGTAATGAGTTGTGGTTGCATCCCTCTATTTATAGGCATCAACTTGGCTTAAAATTCCCTTTGTAGCCTTCAAATGGAGTGGACAGCACGTAATGGCGTGCCCGTGCTATGTCCATCGCGAGCCCGCGCCCTCCGACGTAAACTTCGTCATTAAGCAAGGGTGGCGCGCGGCCGCGCGGTCACTGCAGATTTTCATATGGACTATTATACATCGTTGGGAAGATCTGGATGTTAGCTTTCCAATGGCATTGGAACCAAGTCATTG
>JASCZI010211630.1:0-24603 GCA_036250425.1 Stylosanthes scabra | reverse complement strand
GGGACTCGCAGCTCTGGTCATTTGCACATCTCACCTCACAGCCGAGACACTATAGGACTCTACTCACTAATTGCAGAAATCATAAAAGCAAGAAAATAAATCGGCAGCATAATAGTATGAAAAATTGTAGTTTGTAGGAAATTAAACGGACAAAATAACGGTAAAATGATTTGATTAA
Organism: Stylosanthes scabra; assembly: GCA_036250425.1. Classification (NCBI taxonomy): domain Eukaryota; kingdom Viridiplantae; phylum Streptophyta; class Magnoliopsida; order Fabales; family Fabaceae; genus Stylosanthes; species Stylosanthes scabra. The sequence goes on along the minus strand of JASCZI010211630.1, from coordinate 24,425 downwards.
AACTGAAGTTCGACAGAGTAACAGTAAAATAAACAAACAAGTAATAAAAATAAAAAAGCCTGGCTAGTGGATGGACAATAAAACCTAAAATGGAACCCTAAAAACTAAGCTAAATATGGAAGTGGGCTCCCTTGAAATGGTGAAAGGCTCCTCTATTTATAGATGCTGGAATTGACCTATGCGTACGCATGGAGGCTTCATATGCGTACGCATAGGTGCCGAGATCAGCAATTGGGCGTGCCGCCCACGCTTGGATGCATACGCATGGCTCCATGGGATGCGTACGCATAGGCTCCAGCAATGACCTTCTAGGTTTATTGCAATCTTTTCGTTCCTTTCGCTCTCTCCGGCCACTTCTGCTCCGAACTCCGCCTGCTAAATCCTGAAACACTTAAGCGCACACATCAAGGTATCGTGCGGAACGGGAAACAGTTCAAAACACAGTAAATATTGGCCGAAATAGCAGATATTACAATTACAGCCCTAAGGAACTACTAAGTGCAATTTGACCTATTTTCCTAGTGTTTAAGCGATGAAGAGGTGATAATTAATCAATTAATGCAGTGAAATAAACCGTCAAAACGAGTTTCATCAATAACATAGGAACTTCTGAAGATGGTTGCTCCTCCATTCGAATTCCACCGGAACTACTTATAACAAACTACAAAGATCATGTTGCTGCAATTGTAGAGGCTGTTTATTCTGACTACTTGAATGATTTTGGTAATCCTTTACATCTTCATAGGAGAGCTATTTTAGCACCTACCATTAGTGATGTTGAACAGGTCAACGCGTACATGCTATCTTTGAGTGAACATGAATGGAAAACATATCTGAGATCAAATTCTGCATGCTACAATGATGGTGCTAACAATATATTCGAGAGTTTGCACACTCCAAAATTCCTTGCGTCGATCCAGTCTCCAGGCCTTTCAAGTCACGAGTTGCAGTTAAAAATAGGTTGTCCGGTGATGCTAATCAGAAACATTGATCATTCCGCTGGACTTTGCAACGGAACGAGATTGGTTATCACGAGACTAGGTGAAAAAATCATTGAGGCGCAGGTCCTTACAGGCAACAATATAAGCGAAAAGGTATTCATTCCAAGGATGACTCTCACTCTGTCTAATACAAGACTACCGTTTAAATTTCAGCGCCGACAATTCCCCCTCATGCTATCATATGCTATCACAATAAACAAAAGTTAAGGGCAATTTCTAAATCAAGTTGGTTTACTTCTTAGGCAACCAGTTTTCACACATGGCCAGTTATACGTTGCATTGTCTAGAGTTACTAACAAGAGAGGTTTGAAAATTGTCATTTCTCATGAGGAGTCGGACAACTCAAGCTCCACAAGAAATGTTGTCTACAAAGAGGTCTTTAGAAATTTGTGAACAGCAGGTCAAACTCTTTTAAGGTGTGTAGCTGCAACGTGTGTGTCCAAGGTACATTTATATTTTATTTGCTTATACTCTCTATTTTAAGATAATACCCAGCTTTGTTCATTGTATGTCCTATGCGTGTTCCAACATGATTATATTTAAATATGTTTTAACTAATTTCTTTCAGGTATCCAGTTGTTCATGGACTTAAAGAGAGAGTTTTGGCTATTCGGTGTGATAAAGTATTTATTTGTTTCCCATGACAATTGATACACTGCTTAACCACTTATATGCTATTCATCATCATCTTATGTATTATTTTTATTCGGATGTTCAATTGTTAAATTTTTATCCGAGTGGATATGTTTTTTTTCAGACGAATTTAATTTTAATTGACTGATTGATTGAACTCAGTTCGTGTTTTAGGCGCGCACGCGCGGGTTAGTTGCTAGTGTATATATATATATATAACTTCTTGGATACATTATAGGAAAAAAAAATTTTGCTGCCAAATTATACCACTAATGATGGAGAGAACACTATTTAATTTGCTTGTCGCTTTGTTTCTTTCTAACAGCAAATGGATATACATAACACACAGATTTTGAAATAATTATGAAATAAATAAAAAATATCATCATCATAGATAATTTGCACATACAATTACTTTTTTGCATGTTCATGCACATACATACTATCCTGAATGGGTTGAATAATCAATGATAATATGCGATTCTTGATTTGAGAATCTTGAATGCTATGGCCATCTCCATGTTGATACATGCATAGTGACATTCTTCCAAGGTTCATAGCAATTTCTTTGAAACGCTTAGACAAAGGAGAATTGTGAGCTTCTTTGTTCATCTTCTTCCATGCTATGCTTAACATGGATTTTATTCTCTCAAATGCATCTCTTTCAGAAGCTTCGCTTTCATTCATCAAGCATTGAACTGACTTAATCACGTCAAAAGTCTCTTTCTCACGCTATCAACAAAAAAAAATTGAATATAAAAATTGTTGGCATAAAATAGACATTAAATACATGCTTAATTAGCTTGTTTAGAGTAAGAGAAAAGTAGAAAAAAAAAATATATATATATATATATTAACTGTTTTCTTTTATTTTTTTTACCGAATTTTGAAAATACAAAATAGAAAATATTGAAATAAAAAATTAAAAACAGAAAATAAAAATACAAATCAAACACACTCTTATATTTTTTTGGAAAATAATATATGTTAGATTTTTTTATTTATCCAAAAACTATAAATAATAAAAACAAAAGCATTAATAACTTTATTTTTTTATTTATTTTTTATCTTGCATTATTTTTGTACCCCTCATTCTTAAACACTTATCATTTGACATGGTTTACAAATTATGTAAAGAACATGATTGAGATATAGCAAGGACTTCATTAAAGATATAAGAAACATTTCAGTTTAAAGGATTTCAATCATTTTAGCTATTAATCTAGAATATATATATATATTTTATAACTAAAATTATTAGCTAAGACAAGAGATGTGGATGCTACTATGATTAAGTGAACAAATTATTGTTGGTGGTGCTTTTGTAATTTTAAATGGTACATAAGCTATGATCATACGTTATGAATGGATGATACATCAAATAGATTTGGTCTGGTTGTAATAAGTGTGTGAAGGTGTTACGAAATTGTGTTGTTGGTGTTAGAAAAGGTGATGCAATTTAAAAGGAGTATGATAATAAGATGAAACATGTTTATGGGGTTGAACTCATTGAATTTGTTGCTCCCTGACCTGGTTGTAAATGCTATATTTTAATTTAAATTCTAATTGATTTGATGTTTTGAGATTTGGATATGTTTAGATTTTTTGTTTTTAAGTTTCTTTATTGGCTAAAACTACTCACTGAAATACCATAAACACTCTATTAACACTGAAATACTTGAAATATTTAGAATAGTATATACCTCATATGTTCCATGGTCATTAGAAAGACGTAAAATCATTGATGAATATTTGATGAAGTCAGAGTAGTGAAGCAAGTCTTGTTCTCTAAATGATTGCGATGGAACGAGTACATAAGTGTGAACAAGTATTACAGGTGCACTTATGGAGACCCATGCATTCTCTATGTATTCTTCAAAGCTTGGAGTATATCCACTCTGATACCACTTTGCTTCCATAAAATATGATTTGCATAGATCTATCCACTGAAAGTTTGTAAATTGTAATTTCTTCTTAGTTGATAGATTTAGACTCTCATATGATATATTAAGCTATGTAGAATATTTATTGGTTTAGTTATTCTTATAATTTTATCAAATTTTCAATTAGATCCCAATATCTAATTTTTCATATGGTAACAAAAAGTTAAAATTAACGAAATATTTTATTATATAAAATGAATATTTTAATGTACAAGCTTTCAATAGATGAAAAATATTTTCTTTTATCACAGTAGAGATCTAATTAAAAAATTAGATATTGTATAAAGACCTAACAGAGAAAAAAAAATTATATGAAACTAATTAAAAATTTAGTAAAACTATATAGGAATAAATAATACAATAATTTAACCATATTTATTTGATTTTTAGAAACATTCTTTGAGTTTTTTTTTTTTTGTAATAATTTTAGATGTACACCTATTTTGTCTAACTATAGTCCAACCAATTTATTTATTCTATGTTAAATAGAAAATTATTTGAATGTGAGATAAAAGTTCACTTCGATACTATTTCTTTATTATTATTTAAAACCAAAATAATTTTTTATTCAGCATAAAAATAAATAATTTATTTGAACTTGGTTGTTTAAAATAGGTGCATATATAATATTATCGTTTAAAACTAATATAGAAAATTAATAGGGATGATAATAATTAATTAATAGATTACCGATTTCTTCAGGTATGGTGTAACATTGTACCCATTATCTTTGAAGATTTCATAAGCCAACTCATTGACGAAATTATAAAGTGCTAAGAAGCACAATTTCATGTAGTCCGGGAGATTATCAATGGTAAATGGATCCCATCTGAAATAATAAAGTTAATTAACATATTTAAGCAATTTTAATTAATTTCAATTGTAAAAATTTCAATTAATGTAGTTGTTGCATATATAAGACTGAATTCGAATATCGAACTTGCGGAGTATATGAGGTATTAGATAAATCTAGTAATTAGTTAGAAACGAGTATAATTGAGAAATATATGTAATCATTTCTAACCTTTCTATTGCATCTGTGAAAAGCTCTAACTCTTCAAAGGTTCCATAGACATCATAAACATCATCAATTAAGGTGATTAGAGCGTTGACTTTTGTTATGACTATTCTTATGTTTGCAAATTCTGGCTCAAAATTGTTTCCAACAGTCCAAACGTAATTCTCTACCATCCTGTCTCTGGCAAAACTCAACTTGTCACCTAGCCCAATGCTTTTCCACCATCTTTAAAAACACAACAAAGAGTTTGACATTAGTATTAGGAAGTTTGTGGAAAAATTATATATTATTATTATTTAGTAACAATTTAAATTAATTAGTTTATGATAATTTTTGTTAGTTTTAAATTAATAAAAAAAAGTAACAAATTGATTCCTGATATTTTAGAATACTAGACAAACTATTCCTTTATTGTCTTTTGTAATTTCCAAGTAGTTTAATTTAATTCATCTTCTGTGTTACTATCTTTTAGAAAAGTTAAAGACAAATAATTTGTCACTTTTCAAAAAATATCAGAGGCTAATTTTTGTTTTTTATGTCTTATAGGAATTAATTTATTTAGAATTCTAAAGTGTGATAGAAACCAATAATTTGTAAATTATTTTATTAATTAGTTTGTAATTGTTACCTTTTGACCTAATAACCACCCATTATGTACTTTTTTCATATAAAATAATAGAAATGATGATGTAAGGAAAATATATATATATTTTATTGAAAGCTGTTAAACATTCACTCCTTTAACATTAAAGCATGAAAAGTGGTTATCATGTGTTTTTTAAGAAAAAAATCTACTTGTATACAATATTTTTAAATTTTTATTACCCTATTATAAAAAGGTTTAATTATTCTGCTGATTATTTTACTATGGTATATTTATATTCTAGTGGCTAATTATTTAGTTGAAAAAAATAAGTAAATCAATGTGTAAAAATATACATAAATACATATATAGTATTTTATTTAGTGGCTCATTTTTAATATGCATAGAGTATTTTTTATATATATAAAACTAGGAAAATTATTCAGTGTACCGCGAAAATGATGGTATATCGGTATTTCACCGCTTTTAATTATTAATTTAATCATATAATTAAAATCAATCAAGATCAACGACTAAAAATGGTGGAACACCGATATGCCGCAATGCATAATTTTCCATAAATATATACTAAAAGTCTATATTGATCATCACCTTGATGAGTCTTTGAGTTCCTGTTGGTATATTGTCTGAAGAATGTTGAAATCCAATTTAGCAAACTGAAGGAGTGTTGGATTCATGTTCTTGCTTTGTTCATATGCATTAATGAACCATTGAGCCTCCCATCTAGGAATTCTCCAACGTAATGGAAGCTCCAAAGCATGGTTAATTAGGAGTGATAAGTACTGTTCATGATGATTATTATCATCATCACTTTCATCATTATCATTCTTGCTCAAATACTCTTTCAGATATTTTGTGGTGAAATCTCTGGCTTCATCCAATACAGATTCATTTTCCATTGAATGAAACGAGGCTTCATAAAGTGATAGCATTCCCTCAACATCATTTGATAAGTGTTCATTGAAGTTGCCCATTTCATCTTGAAAGCCTTGAAAAATATCTACAGCATCCATTAAAAAATTAAAATAATTTTAGGTCAATATAAAAATTATAAATAATTCTTGTTTTTACTCTATAAATTCTTTTTTAATTTCTGATATTTTTGAAAATTGAAATTGAAGATGTTTGATTTCAATCCTACTACACACAAATTCAAAAAATTAAACTATTAAAATAGTACTGAAAAAAAAAATTTCAAAAGATACTAAAGATAAATAAATATAAAATGATTTAAAAATATGAAAAGTATTTTTTTTAACAAATGACTTATCCATTTGATAGATACGGACTTTTGTTGGAACATTTAAATCATTATTTAGAAGGTACAAAAAAAATAGAACAAAATTTAATCCATGATTTTTTTTTAAAAAAATTGTTTTAAAAATAATAAAAATAAAAACAATACCACTTGGGTTGAATCACCAAATTTTAAGAATAAAATAATGTCTAATAATGCCATATTTTTAAATAATTCTTAAGATTAGGTCAAAATATGATTTGTAAAACATGCAATTTTTTTAGAATATATATTTAATATTGAGTTTTCTTGGCTAGCAATAAAATTTTCAAAGTTCATTTTGATATAATTTCGCTATATCCATACTCTTTTAGTAGACATCAAATTGACATCCGTATAAGAATACGTGAATTGCTAATTATCTTCTTTTTTTTTGGGTTAACCACCTATTAAAATATTATTTAATTAATTACAACAAGCGTTTATTAAAAAGGTGGAGGAATATAATGTATAAATTTCTAGCTAAGGGAGTCTCTAATGATCACAATATCATTATAGATTAAAAAGAAAAAAAAAAAAACCAAACCTGTGGATATGTCATAACCATGTTGTCTGAAGAGCCTGAATTGAAGAGCTGTGGCATATAAATTGTTATCCTTAAGCATTATTGAGTTATCCAGCATCATCATGTTGTAAATGTTGTCCAACATGTTCTTTATTTCATTATTAAAATGATAGGCAACTCCAAGCCTTTGCAAGACATCAATAAGCTCAAGTTGATCAACACTACCATTTTCCACTTTCCCAAACATCTTTCTTACTTCTTCCCTTACCAATTGCCTTTTCTCTAAGTACGCATCTCCCTGCATTAAAAAATTGACCAAGTTGATTAATTATCTTAATTATAGATTATAAATTTTTTAATTACAACAGGTAGAATAGAAACATGAAAAAAAAATGAAACGTTTGGTTTAAGGGTTTGATCTGTTTGATTTGAGAAAAATATTTCTGCTTTAATTTTAATTATTTTTTGTTTTTAGAATTTTGTTAAAAAATTGAAAAATAAAATAAAATAAAATAATATTTTGTCTTTGAGAAGACATTCCCTAGCTATTATATATAATTTATTTCACTGTTTTTTGGTTTAAGATTTTTATTTTAAAAAAGCAAAATACAGTAAAATGAATAAAAAACTTAATTATTTACCTATTTTCATGCTTTTACCACAAAATCTTAAAAATAAAGAATATTGAGCATGAAAATGTAAAATCCCTAAAAATAATACCAGATGTACCATTGTACATACTTCCTGTATACACCATTTAGTAACACGAAAAAAATGTAAACATTAGCACAGAAAAATGTAAATTTTTATACTAATATTCACATTTTTCTTTCTGTGTTACTAAATGGTGTATACATGTATGTACAATGGTACATATAGATTTATTCAATCGGTAAAGCAAATATTTAAAATATCACAACAACCATACCTTATAATCACTATTCAATGACTGAATATAATCATAATCCCAAATTGAAGGTTGGAAAAAATTCTCAGATCGACGAACAATTGTTTGGCTATTATTATCAGAAATTTTATTTGATGCACAAACATTTAATTGGGTTGGAGAAGGGACTCTGAATTTCTTGATTGCTACGAATGGCAATGAGTTTCTCTTCGGAGGAAGAAGAAGCGTTTTGGTGAATGTGAATGGAGTTGAAGAAGAAAGTAAAATTGAAAGAGCCATTATATGTAACTGGAAAGGGAAAATAGAAAGATTTTATTTGTAATTGTAAAACTATTAATGTAAAGATTTTTTTTCTCTCTTTTGAGTGGTGATATGATGGATTATTATTGTGTGTTTTGGTTATTGGAGGCAGCATAATGAATGCTTTATATAGGTGATGCGATGCATGCAAAGCAAAATTTATGTGTTTATATCGTGTTCCTCATTTATCATGTGAGTATGTGACTTCTATTTGTACTGTACCAATGTATATCGATTAACAAAAGAAAAAAAAAAGAAAATTAGTTAAATCAATCCAAATAAATAAGTATTACATATAATAAATATATGTAGTAATAAGTAATAAATAGGGAAAATTATCATTTTTATTCCTAATGTTTTAGTTAAATTATAAATTTATCTCCAAAATTTTAATTGTTTGATTTTAAATTCTAAAAAATTTAAATAAATAGAATTAACGTTATTCCACCGTCAAATGTAAATGGATAGAATAAATTTATGTGTAATATTATATATATCTGTACATATAATTTAACAACACAGAAAAATGTAAATATTAACATAAAAATTTATATTTTTTTGTGCTAATATTTATATTTTTTCGTGCAATCATGCTATTTGAACAAGTGGTTTCTACTAACAAAGTGGAAAACTAAGTAATTTTGAAACAGCACCCCCACTCTCACCCTAAAACACGTGTACACGCTCTTTTTCATCATTCTCATTGTTGTCGTCTTTTTCTTCATCGTCCTCCTCCTCCTCCTTCTTCTTCTTCTTTTTCTTCTTCTTCTTCTTCTTCCACCATGTCTGCAACTTCTTCGTCTTCTTCTTCTTCAACCATGTCTACAACTTCCTCGTTGTCTTTATCGTCGTCTTCTTCTTCTTTCATGTCTGCAACTTTTTCTTCGTCTTTATTGTTGTTGTTGTTGTCATTGTCTTTGTTGTTGTTATTGTTACTATTACGTTTCGTTTGGTTCTGATTACAATAACCCAGAATTCGCCAAAATAATATTATAAAATCCACCGAAATAATATTCTAAACTCAACCGAAAAAATAACCCAGAATCCACCGAAATAATATATTAAACTCAACCGACATAATATGCTAAACTCAACTGCATTTTCCTTCCTACCTTCCTTCCTTTTTCCAAGTCTGCATCTGCATCTTCTTCTACTTCTTCTTTTTCTTTCCTTCATTCCTTTTTCCATGTCTACATCTGCATCATCATCGTCGTCATCATCATCATCATCTTCTTCTTCTTCTTCTTCTACAACTTCTTCGTTGTCTTCATCGTCGTCTTCTTCTTCTTCTTTCATGTCTGCAACGTTTTCTTCGTCTTTATTATTGTTGTTGTTGTTGTTATTACGTTTCGTTTGGTTCTGATTACAATAACCTAGAATCCGCCGAAATAATATTATAAAATCCACCCAAATAATATTATAAGCTCAACCGAAAAAATAACTCAGAATCCACCGAAATAATATGCTAAACCCAACTGAAATAATATGCTAAACTCAACCGAAATAATATTCTAAACTCAACCGAAAAACTAACCCAGAATCCACCGAAATAATGTGCTAAACTCAACCGAAATAATATGCTAAAATCCACCGAGATAATATGTTAAACTCAACTGCATTTTTCTTCCTTCCTTCTTCCAGGTCTGCATCTGCATCTTCTTCTACTTCTTCCTCTTATTTTTCTTTCCTTCATTAATTTCTTCTTCCATGTCTACATCTGCATCATCATCATCATCATCATCTTCTTCTTCTTCTTCTTCTTCTTCTTTTTCTAATAGCAGAAAAAAAAGAACATGACGATGCAAGTTGCAGAACGAAAAGAACGCGAAACAGATTTGCTTGGTTAAAGCACTTGGTTGACGTTATATTAAGGGGAAACGAGTGCGTGAATAAGTTTGCTTGGTTAACCACTTGGTTGACAAAACCACTTGGTTAGCTAGATTAATTGTTTTCGTGTTACTAAATGGTATGATGGTACATCTAGTATAACCCGAATAGAATAATTAATGAAAAAATTAAAAGACGGGAATATTAACTCTCAAATAAGGCAATCATATTAAACGATACCGATGTAAGAATAAAATTTATAAAGAAACTATAAAAGTAAGCTTAAAAATCTATTTCTCTCAATTTCTTCACAAACTTAGATATATCTTTATTTAATAGTTTTTTTATTTTACTACTTTCTTACATTAGTAGTGTTTAATGTAATTGCTAATTGGAGAGTTGATCTCCGTTCACAATTTTCTTTTGTTAATTATTCATCTCAAATTTTATGTAAACTGATTTTTTTTAAAGATAATATATAAAAGAGCTTAATAACGTCATTTAATTCATATAGCCAATCTCATCTAGTTGGACAAGATTTTATTGTTATTGTTGTTTTATTGTTATTCATCTCAAATTTTATGGTGGAATAATATTGATATCGATTGGAATATTTTAGGACTAATAAAACTGAAATATTAACAATTAATTTAATATTTGATATAAATATTAGAAGTTAAAATAATATTTTATTCATATAATTAAAAATAATTGTACTAGCTAGTTAATAAGTATCTGGCTAATAATGTCGCATATGAAGCTAATTATTAATACAGAAAAATAAAATTCAAAATTCAAAATATATAAATTGATTATCTAAAAACAATAAAATTGTGTTTATTCAAAACTATAAAAATTAATCATTTATTAATATTAACAGGGAATATTAATAATATTATTCACAAAATTGTTAATCATCAATAATTTCTTTATTAAAAAATGTTAAATTAAATAAGATAATGTTACCTGTCCAAACTTCCAATGTTATAATATCTGTCTCTAGAGTTTTCTCTTTTTTTTTTTAAAATCTAGAGATAATTCCTAATGATTAACTTCCACTGGCCACTGCAACCACATCACTTTGAAAGGAGTTCATTGAATATTAACACTTGCTGAGTCTTATCTGCTTTGTATTTGGCACACACGTTTTGTGAGTGTTTTCTCTTTTGCATTTGGTACGCATACACCTTTTAAACCATTTTCAGATGTGATATAGCGATTTAATTTAATCCATATAAGGCAAGTTCTAACATGTTGATACAATTCTAGTTTTCTAGTGATGATTTATGACACATTTTTTTTTAAATAATAAATTGAGCTTATTATCAGGTAAAAAGTGGGAAGTGAATCATTCTAAATTTATGATAGACACATATTTTTATGCTCAATAATGTCACGTGTCAATAGTTTATTTAACCACACAAATATTCTTATTGAAAAATAGTTATAATGTCCTCATAATAGATCTTTTCTCTATATAATTAGAGCTGTTAAAGGGATTGACAGATTTATTAAGAATCACCCATTTTAACATACTTTATTTTAGAGCCATAATTTTTCAGTTACCATCGCTTATGGCAGCTCAACCATTTAAATAACATGACCTGTTTATTTGTTTATGAAAAAATTCAAAAAATTCAATTTAGCCAGTGGGATGTCTCATTTAATCCTCTATTTTTTTTGTTTAAACATATAACACTCTAATATTTGCTAACCATGCTTCAGACATAATTATCGAATACTAAATTATTACTATATTGTCAATCACATAATATATATAATTGTGAACTTTTTAAAATTGTTATATTATTATACTTACTTAATAAAATAGAGCCATAAACCATAATTACAAACACTTTCATAGATAAAATATGGAGATAACTACTATTTTGGTCCCTATAATTTTACCCGAAAATCAATTTTGTCTCTAACCTTTTTTCATTTAAAATGGTCCCTGAACTTTGAATTTTTTTTAAAATTGTCCTTTTATTTTTTTTAATTATAAAAATGCTCTTATATTTAGTACAATAAATATACGAAAACAAACAAACAAACAAAAAAAATCAAAATAAGACACTCCTTCAACATGTCACAGGTCTCCATTTCTTCATAACCTCCTCCTTCCTCCTTATGACAGACCCCGGCATGACTCTTCTTTTTTTCCACCCAACTGAACTCTCCACCACTCCACATCCTATCCAACAAGCCTTTGCTAATTTTCTCCTTTTTTTGTGTTACAGTTAATCCTCTAATAGATCCCTAACCATAATTAAACTACATAGAAACTGAGTAAAAAGAAACTGCTAAGAATTTAGTGATGAAAGGGGAGATAGGGGAGGAGAAGCTGCTGCACGATAAGGCCGGAAGTAGTGTCGGCAGCTCTGGAGGTCGCTGCTAGGTTTGGTGGTATCTCAAGCAACGAAGGGTCTGCTGTCACAGCGACAATGGTGAAGAGTAACTCGCGAAATTGGACACTTGAATTTGGACGGCGTTGGGGCAGTGGGACGAAGGAGTGGAAGTAGTGCAGCAGTAAACTAAAAAGTGGAAGAGGGCAGCACATGGGAAGAGTGAGTGAGTGAGTCGAGGAGAGAGAAGAGATAAAACAGCTAGGTTAGGAGGGTGTAACTACATGTAAGAGTATTTTGATAATAAAAAAGTGAAAGGATGATTTAAAATTAATTTCAAAACTTAGGGACCATTATTTTAAATGAAAATAAAAAAAGATTAGGGATGAAATTGATTTTCGAGTGAAACTTTAGGGACCAAAATAGTAGTTATCCCTAAAATATACATTTCCTTCAAATGATTCATTGACTTAATACTTAGCCTGCGAAACTTAAGCCAGAAATACATCATATACATACATACTCACTTACTTCAATCTCCTTACATTTTTAATTCTCCATATAACATACAAAGGACTTTACACAACTGACAAAGTAGGAGAAACCTCTAAGAACAAGGAGGACAGTTCATGCTTCGCTTACTTTTCATAACTTGAACATGTATCTAAAAAATATGAGAATAATATGGATGAGAATCTCCGATCCATGAATTTTCAGTACAGTAAAACCGTCGAAACTGTACAAAGTAACCTAGCAAGATCCCACAAGGCGATCCTACTCGATCACTCGGGTTTTAACATCATTCCTTACTTCGTTTTTCCTTTATCCTTTCTATTCTAAATCCTTAGGTACCTTCACCTTTACTTTTTTGTCCCTCTCATTCTATTATGTCATCATCATTAGCATCTGATCTTTGATTCTAAGGGGTTGCTAATCCCTATTACTTTCCCTCTTTTTTACTACTTTAAATATTTTGTCTTATTATAAGCTAGTTCATCTTCGTTACTTTCTTTAAAACTTTAAATTTATCATCACCTCATTATCTTAATCTCACATCATGCCTATAGTGTCATTCCTATGCCACTATGAGGAACATCAAGATTTTGCACACACATACAATTCAAACAAACAATTCATTACAAGTCACTTATACACTTAGCATATAATTAAACCAAACAATTTCACACCAAACAATATCACACAAATGCATATGATGAATGCATGTCCCTATGGCTAATGAGCTTATTTGGTCGATTATACTAGCTTAACTTCAAAATTTGAAGTCTGTTTATAAATGAATCTGCTCTGGCTTACCCTGAGTTGACTCTCAAAGCTTGAAAGCAATTAAATTGAAAGTCTGAGTCTATTCCAACATAGTTAAATCGACTTCCTGCAACCTTAAAAGCTCATTTTCAATTCCGCTTAGAAATGAATCGACTCTTATATCCCTAGAGTCGACTCTTCATGCTTAGAAACTTTTCTTTTTTCGGGAACAACTCAGGTGAATCGACTCACAAGGGCTTGAGTCGATTCCCTAGAACTTAGAAATCCCAATTTGAATACGGATCAGTTTTGAATCGACTCGTGGGAAGACTGAGTCGAGTCTTAAAGCATGAGAACTTGTTTTGTTCAAAATTATAAGTCCAGTGAGTCGACTTAATGCAGAGTGAGTCGATTCACTACAGCAAAGTTAAACTTGCAGAATTTGAAACTTTTCTTAAAACTTTAAACTTTCAAATATTTTCACTTACATAGCCAAATCCTTCCGTTTCAAAAGTATCCATTAAACTTTGAAACAAGCTTTGAAGTCATATATTTTTCATTCATTTTCTTGAAATGTTATTCAAATTACGGCTCACCGAAGTTTTCCTAAAAATAGCTTTTGGTAAAAACCCAAAACATCAATTTCCTATCCAAAACTTTCTTCTTAACTCCCATAACACTTTACTTTCATTTCTTTCCTTAGAAACAATCAATGCCAAAGCTTAGGGACTTCAATTAATCATCTCATTTATAGGTACTAAGTCTTTTCTTAAAACATTTTCATCAACATCATTATCGTCATGCATCAAGTAATTCATTAAGACTTAGCAATCATTCATTAATCATTTTCATCACACATAAATTCATCATTCATCAATCATCAAACAACATCCTTCATCACTCATTTCATCATTCATCGTTTTTAAGGCTTATCCTTGGTCCAACAAACCTAGGTTATCATGCTAGATTACATTTTACATTAACAAATTTTAAACCGTACCTGGACTCCAACCTCAACGCATTCATTGGCGGTTCTTTTGTGTCATTGAGCTCCCAAGTACACCATCCACATACCTATTGTCTCTATGAGCTTTATCAAGCTTCATTTAGCTCTTCTAACCTCTCCCCATCATCAATCATCATCTATAGCCATAAAACAACACAAAATACCCAATTCTTTAATTCTAGGGTTTATAGAATCTAGCTAGAACAAGGGCGTCATTCCATTTACCTTTAACCAAGGAATGGGTAGTGATTCTTGACTCAAACCCAAGTTTGAGCAACCCTATAACATCAAGACTCACAAAAACCTAAACAACCAAAATCCCTAAATTTTCTCAGTTTTAGGGCTGAGAAATAATGAAAAAAATTTGAGTTTCTTACCACTTTGTTTGGATAGAAACATAGACGGATGGAAGAGCTTCGCATAGCCGCAAACGGTACGTCAATCAAAGCTCCGGTGTGGAAGTTATGAGGGTTGGAAGGTAGAGGAGTGATGGCGTTCATGTTTCTTTCTTCCTCCCGGTCTTTGTTCTTCTTCCTCGAAGAACATGGAAGAATGAATGAAAAAGAAGGACACGAGCCCTTTAATTCGTTAAAGGAGGGCAGTTTTGTAATTTCGCTATTTGGCCCAACTTCGGGCCAAAATTTTTAAAATAAGTGCTTGTGTTCGCGTTTTAAATATTTTTGTGAACGTTTTCATAAATTTAATTTCATTTTATATTATTCATGACGGCTCCAAATTGGTACTGTTATTAAATTTTACGGCTCGGTATACGGCGTAGCTTAAATTGACGATCTATCCTATTTTACTCGAAAAAATCCATTGAATTCAAACATTTCAGCGAAATTTCTTAATTTTGAGGTTAACATTTTCATTTGATTAGTTCATCTATTTAAATTAATTAAATAGCTTAATTATTTTATTTAACTAATTAAATTTTCGGGTTTTACAAAACGAGCTCGACCTTTTTAGCATGTTTCTAAAAAGCCTAAGTTTTTAGGAAAATCCAGCCTGTTAGAGATGATTTGGGATGGTTGACGGGTTCGACCCATTTTCACGGCTTTATACATAATTTATTTTCACATTTTTGCGCAATCAATTCATTTGATTTTTTATCATGTCAAAATAATATTATATAATATAATATAACGTGATGCAAAAAGTTACTTTATTACTTCAGTGAGGACATGATAGAGGTATATATTATGTCCTATAAAAATTCGCTAAACTTCCATAAACGTTATTTACTAGGAATTATGTGATATGATATTATTGGAAATTATTTTTATTATATTTTTTAATGTGCGTGGATATTTAATATGTATGTTGTAATATGTTAAATTATATTTGATTGTACACATTGCATTAAATTTTGTTGAATTGTATTAATTTATGTTATAATATATGAAACATCGACGGTTAACAATAATTATAGGTGAAAAAGTGGTTTTACCAACCAAGTGGTTAACCAAATAAATTCATTCATGCGCCTCTTTCCGTTATTATAATGTCGTCCTTCATTGGCGCCAATTTCAGTTTCCTTCTTTCATTTGTTTTTCTTCTTCTTAGCTTTGTTCTTCTTATTCAGAAACTTTCTCTGCAACGTTGTTGATTTCATTCTCGTGATTGGTGATTCTGCATCGTTCTTCTGTAACAACAACAACAACAACAACGGCAGCAACAACAACAACAACAACACCAAGGCTTTGTTCTTCTTATTCATAAACATTCTCTGCAACGTTGTTGATTTTATTCTCGTGATTGGTGATTCTGCATCGTTCTTCTGTAACAACAACAACAGCAACAGCAGCAACAACAGCAACAACAACACTAAGAAGAAGAAGAAGAAGAAGAAGAAGAATATTTTATTTCTGTACATTATATTTTTTATTTCGGTGCAGTATGCCTTTATATTTCAATACAATTTTGAGTTTACATGATTTCCTAAGTTTGGTTATACTTTTCATTTTTTTGGTGCAGTATACTTTTATATTTCAGTACAGTTTTGAATTTTACATGATTTTCTTAGTTTTGAGTTTTACAACAGCAACAGCAGCAGCAGCAACAACAACAACGCAACATCATCAACAACAACGATGACGACGACATCAACAACAACAACAGCAACAACAACAAAGACGAAGAAGAATAAATTGCAAACTTGAGAGGAGGAGGAGGAGGAGAAGAAGGCGTGGTGAAGAGCGAGTGTATCATGCTCTTCTTGGTTGAGAATAGTGTTGTTGTTGCAAGTTTACTTGGTTAATCACTTAGTTGGTAAAAATATACATTTATTCAAATAGCATTACTCGACGATTAAATAGAGACTCGTGACAAAAATAAAACAATGAAAAACATTTTTG
Source organism: Stylosanthes scabra (assembly GCA_036250425.1). Taxonomy (NCBI): domain Eukaryota; kingdom Viridiplantae; phylum Streptophyta; class Magnoliopsida; order Fabales; family Fabaceae; genus Stylosanthes; species Stylosanthes scabra. The sequence continues at coordinate 7,419 of JASCZI010211630.1, read as the reverse complement.
TAAACAGAGAAGGGGGACAGAAGATAGATACCAACCTTTATAAGTATTCATTATCATCTATATTCATGAATTATATGCTACTCTAATAGTTTTATATAAAATTTATAATAATACTGAATATTTTTTAATTTAAGTTAAATTTAATCTCTCGTGCTAGGTAAAGAAAAATAAATGAGTATAATACTAAAATCAGATGTATGCACTTAATAATGAAGCGTTGGCATGACATATTCCTGAGAATATTTCTTAATTTATTTTTCTTAATTCATCCAATTAAATAAATTAATATAACTAGTTAATATCAAATCTTGCAACCTTTTATTCTAAAAATACTATATGTCAATTAAACTATCTTTAAAGCGGCATATTTTTTTTAAGAGTACTATTTTTATAAGCTTTATATTAACTAGAGGTTGTATGAAAATATGTTAATAACGATGTCGTGTACTAATTTAATTAAATCATATAATTAGAGCAGTTAAACGGGCCAACTCGATACATTTACATACGCCCGTTTAACCTTGTTTTATTCTTGGGACATAATCTTTCGGTATGGATTGTTTATGACTTGATTGATAGTTTTAATGGATTGATCTGCTTATTCATTTATTTTAAAAAAAAAAAAAGTTAACATAAATCAAATATTCAACTCAAAAAATTAAAAGTTGGACAAAATTGTTATTTTTCAACAAAAAAAAACTTGAAAATACAGTTTCTTTTAAGGATAAATCGAGTTTACAGGTCACATTAAAGGAAATATATGAAAAAGGTATTGAAATTTTTTGAAAAATTAAAATAAAATAAATTGGTTAGCACATTTAGCCTGTGGTTTTCCCGTTTAACTTGTCATCTTACTATATTTCTATTATACCATTAATACGTTTTAAATATTTTATGTTATTAGTATTAATGTCATTCTAAAGTGACGTATTTTTTTAAAGAAACTATTTATATTTTTTTAATTAACTAGTAATTATGTACGAGAATATCCTAATAATAATATGTCATATAGTGACTTAATTTAAAGTGCATAATTAAAACGGGTTATGTCAGGTCGTTTAGGCTGGCCCGTCTAAACCCGCTTTATTTACTAACCACAATTTTTCAGTCTAGATCATTCAAATGAGTTAATGGCTTAAATTAAATGAGTTAGCATGTTTATTTATTATCGAAAAATTGCCATTTTTAGCAAAATCCTTAAAACGAATTTTATAAATCAAATTTTTTGGTCGGACTTGGACCAGAGATAATATATGTATTCTAAAAAAAATTGACTTTTTTTGAAAAAATATAAAAAATTAAACGGATCAACACATTTATCTCACAGAATGCCCATTTAACCAGTCATTTATCTCATGTTAATTAGGCTCGGTCATTCAGTTTGTGCTTTTAACTAGCTTAATTTGAAAGGGGCAACCCATCATTTTAAGACGATGGATTGGTAGGACAACGTCGACCCATTTTAAAGGCCCTATAGATATTCTATTTGCACAATAATTTTTTATTTTTTTCTATAAAAATAATATTATAAAATATAACATGTTACGAAAGGGTATTTAAAATTAATCAGTTTAATTAGGATGTGAATAAATGAGGAGGCACATATGTATGTGTTCTGCTATATAAAAACTTTCTAAATTTTCATAAACCTAAGTTTAGGGCAACTTACTTGTTTAAATGAATTGAGAAGGAAAATGATCATATTGTCCTGTATGAGAAAATATGATCAAATTGTTCTAAAACACGTCTATATAATTCGTGGCACTCCACGATAGATTTTCATTTGCAAGTAATAAGTGGTATCCATCAACGAATTTCCTTTCTCGAAGTTTGAAATACATGTTTATCTTTCATAAATTATGTGTTTTTCGAAATTTGAAATCCATGTAGGTCTGCTACAGATTATGTGTAATTCGAATAAGAAATCTATGGAGCTCTGCCACGAATTATGTGCAATCTGCAACTCAGAATTTTCTTTTTTAGTTGACATGGGTTCTGCATAAATTTGCATTTAAAATTTGTGACAGTCTCCCGTTGGATACACGTAATTCGTGGTGGAATGACATCGATTACATTCAAACACTGTTACGCCCCTCCCTACCACAGATTAAAATAAAATAAATAAATAAATAAAAAATTTATAATTTATTATAATTTGAAAGTTTAAAATTTTAAAATTTAAAATTTGTAACATTCGAATTATAAAATTAAAATCTAAAACGTCCAAATCATAAAATTTTAAATTTGGAACATACAAATTTGTAACATATAAATTGAATATCACGCTTTCTCTCGACCTTTATTATTATGTACTCCTTGCGTTCGTTCCTACGAGTATGCTTAATTAATACATTATTTTGGTAAATAAAGTATTTATTTTATTTATAAATAAAAAATCCAATAATTTTTATATTACTTAAAAATTTTATATAATTTATAATATTATTAAATAATTTTTATAATTCAAATTAAATTCTACTGTTCAAGACATGGGGAAATAAATTAGTTTGGCATAACTTTTAATTAAGCAATAGATATTTTTTTGGATGACTTATTACATAATGTATAATAATGAAAAGAAAAAATATTTTTGATATTTTATTTAATAATAAAATATATCAAATCATTACTTAAATTTTATTCTTTTAGTTTTTTATATATGTATTCTCTCTTCCATGTTATCTTTTAAAAAAACAATAATTAATTACATTGCTGTTTAAAGTTGAATATTTTAGTTTTCAGGCGGCTTAAGTTGCTTAGAATAATTCCTAGTGTCAGGTTTTTGAAAACAAAATAATTTTTTGTTATAAAATACACAAAATTGAAAGGACTATTGTTTTAGAATTTTATAATTTTTTAGGGATTATTTGGGAATTTTTACAAATTTTCGATTATTATTATTTACCCAATAAAAGTTATAAGAGGGATGTTATACTGTGTAACAGAGATAAACTATTTTTTGTATTTTGCAATTTGGAGATTGAAGTGTTTAATTAAATTAAAATTTTCAAAAATTGATTTGTATAATAATTACTCATAAAAATAATCATTTATATTTCGATTTTGGTGAAAATATAATTTCAAGAAAGTAATTGTTTCTGCTTAATAAGAAATCATTTTTTTACATTGACTTTGTTGTAAAATCTATCTATTAAAATATAAAAAATAATGGCTGTTAATCCGTGCTCGCCATTTGGCAGCCATCTCATGTTGATATGTGTACTTCGCTAAATGATCACCAAGTGTCCGTGTGCAATTGGTCGATCGATGTCAGTTCAACAAATTTGTTAATGCTAATTAATTATTAAAATAAAATAATTATTAAATTAATATTAAAACAGCAACTAATAAAAAAGAAACTAATTAGGAAATTTAAATTCGAATAACCTTTCAATAAAATTTTTTATCTGTTTTCGAAATTTTAATTTGAACACACTATCATTCAAATTTAAAATTAAAAAGCATGTTATTACAATATTGGAATTTAAAAATAGTTATTCGAATTTTGTAATCAATGGAGTCCAACAGATTATATTATAAATACAAATAAGGGAGGCTTTCATTTGTTATCTGGGTTTTATGATTTTATGTTATTCTCTCCCTTTTTTGTTCTGTCTTTGTCATTGATTTTATGTTGATAATTTTTGTTTTAAATTTTTTTTTGAAAAGGTTGTTTTGTTCTCGACCCACAAGGGAAGTAACAAGTCACATGGTCAATCCCATAGCCCCCTTCGGCATTGTCATCAAGGGCTAAGGAATTACCAGAAATATAACTGTTGTAAAACATACAAACTGGTACACAATTAATCAAATCCCCTCTTGTCCTTTCTCCTATCCCTCACCTTAAACGGATTATAACACAAGTATCCCCCTAATTGCCTTTACAATATCAATTACTCAGAAGTAATCCTGATTTGAATCATTACCCAGATTTGCTATTCTTTCTCTCTCACGATGACGTTGTCAAGGATCCTGTTGACTTTTGGAACACTCTCAGGCACTTTCACCTCCATCTCGATACCAAATATAAAGAACAATTAAATAATTTTTTTTACCGACGTAACGCGCGGGCAATACTCTAGTAATATTCCATAAGAGTGTTGAATATATGTTAAAAATTTAGAGATTTTTTCTTTTGACCAAATTTTTTTTTTTAATATATATAGACTTTCTTGCAAAATTTAATTTACAAAAAATGATGGTATGTTTTGGAATTTTATATAAATTTTTTATTTAATTAAAAATTATTTTTATACTGATTTTATTGAAAAGTATAATTTCAAGAGAACGATAGATGGATAACACTTCTAGAAATTAATAACTTTTCGTTTTAATAAAAAGATGAAGTGTTTATATTTTATTGATTTTTATGCAAAATATATAATTTCAAGGATAAGTAATGCACATGTGTTAGAAACTTTAAAAAAATTCTTTGACCAATTTTTTTTTATAGATTCCAGTACAAAATTAAAGTATAAAAAGTAATGGATATATTTAATAAATTTATAAATATTTATCTATTTAAAAATTATTACTTTTTATTTATAAAAAAAATTACCATCTCAAATAAAAACAATACTCATCGTATCACTTGACTTCACCTTTTACATTTGTCATGCTCTACCGTCGAATACTAGTGCATTGCTCCAAAAAAAAGTAAGGAATGTGATACTTCTTTAGTTGTAAAGTCTAAATTATAAATCCTAAACTGTGAATTTGAATTTTAAATTCTAAATTTTAAATCTAAATGTCTATAATTTAAATCATAAATTCTAAATTTTAACCAAATATCCATAAATTCTAAATTTTAATAAACTCTAAATTTAAACTGTTGATATAAAATATAATAAATGGGGATTTAAAATTTATTTAATCAACAATAAAATACCAATGACGTCCCTAATAATAACCTCGAAAATCAAGACACCCCTGATAAAAAAAAATAGCCTCAACTCGCCCTGTAAACCTATTCTGCGTTAGACAGGTTAACCTGTCTGTGAATTGGACAACCTAGACATTAACAGATTTGTAGACGTGGCATCTAAACGGAGTGACGTGGAGATTATGTCACATATTGGAAGGGCAAAGTATAAACTGGGTTAACTCGGCCCCTAATAATCTTGCTAAATGACGTCGTTTCAAAAGAGATGCGGGATAAAAACGAAACTCTTCTTCCTCCCCTCTTTAGGAACACCCTTTCTTGTCTTCAAAAATTACGAAGCACTAACCATTGACACTCCCACTCTCTCCATTGACAAAGCTTGACCACGAAGAAGACAAAGGTGCTGACGGAGGCTTGTCGATAGATTGACAGCGTCGTAATGGTGTCCCTCTTCGATGAAGGTAAATAACGTCACTTTCTTCCTTTCATTTTCACTGTACATGTCGTGAAGTTGGTGTAGGAACTTACACTTGATATGAACGCATTTATTTATTATTATTATTATCCAAGTTTGTTCCTCTATTTATGTTTTAAAGCTTCGAAATTTGTGTGTGGAGTTTTTGAAAAATTTTTCTGTCATGGAAGTGTGAACCCTACTTAAAACTGTCTTTGGAAGAAAATTTACAAATTATTTTTTTAAAAAAATACTATAAACATAAGAAACGAGGTTGCAGGAGCTGAAAATTTCTATAAAAAATTATGATTACTGTTGTTTTAAGTGTATGGCACATTTCAAACCCTAGGTTATATGATACACTCCTAATTTGTTTTTTTTTATTTCAATGTTGTAAATGGAAATTTTTTTGGTTCCCGATGAATTTGTGCACAAGTCAGGTATTATGAAGGCTATGAGGGCAACATATAACTACATGATACAACCTGTGCCTAGTAAAGAATACTGGACCCCCATAAGTTGCGAAGGGATTGTCCTTCCTCCAATTGTGTGTCTACCTGGTTGGCCAAGGGATACGAGAATTAAGGATCATGTGGACATGATAATTGGCAACAAGGTGAGGAAGACATGCCAAGTGACTTGCAGCAAGTGCGGCGAGAAAAGTCATTATTACAAGACTTGCAAAGGTGCACCCAAGAATCCAAATTAGAAGACAAACTCAAGGAAGACCAAAAAAGCCAAAAACAAGGTAGCACATTGCACATTGTTTTTTTCGATAAGTTTTCATCTCACAAAAACCCAAAAGTAGGGGGGTGAGAAGGTTCGGAACCCAAACAAGAAAGCATAAACAAGGCTACAAAACATTCAAAACAAAATAAACAGATAACACAACACCCAAGAAAAAAACATAAACACCACGCTCCTCTAAACGTGCAGCCAATTGTGAACAGAAACAAAAAAGTGGAACCAAACAAGGAAAAAAGTCTCCTTAACTTCTCGGTCATCGCCCCAGACAAGACAGTTTAGGTTCTTCTCCTCGCGATTTAGCTTCCCTGTTTCCCATGTTGTCTTCTTCTCCTTGGATTTGGCTTGTTTATGATTTCCTTCAGTACCTTATCATCGTCCTTGTCCTTAAATTTAATACCCGCCTTCTCGCATCACATCTCACATTGTTATTTTCTTATATTTTTTGATGTTGTTGATTGCTTTGAAGATGTTGTATTTTGTTTGATCATGCACCATGGAATGACATTTTAGTTGTGTTTTGGGGTCTACTAGTATTCTGTAAGGGCAAAATTTTTTCGCTATGGCCTATGGCCTTCGTTCTCCCCTTAATAACTTGATCAAGGGTTTAGTTGACTCATTAAAATTTTATGAAGGGTTTAGACGTCTTATTAAAATTTTATCAAGGATTTAGTTGTCACATTATAGTTTTCTTTCATTGCATATTGCAGGGTGCAATGAATTGTGACCAAGGCAACTCTAGAAATGCTCAACCACCACTTGTTGATCTTGTGGTATACTGGTATATGGCCATTTCGCTTCAAATTGCTACACGTCGAAACTACTATGTGTTAATTGTTAATTTGTCCTATTTGTTATTGTTTCATGGGAAAGGCAAGGAAAAGCAAGAAGAAGAAACTCAGGATTGTAGTATCCGCAGATATAGGCCAAGCCAAGGAGATGAATTTTTCTCAATCTACACCCACTCCAGAAGAGCCTGCTTCGCTTACTCCAGGCCCATTTGCTACTCCACCAACTTTGCCACCCTAGTTAGATTTTGAATGAAGCAGCCAATTATTAGGTCTCCCACCACAAATATTGACAACTCGAAAGATCCACTAGCTTTCACATTCATGCCAACTCCTGATTTCAGACCTCCAAAAAAGATTTGACAAGGATTAATGGATATAGCTCTTATTTGATGTGTTGGTATTCTGTAATGGAACATGTAGTAAACTCTATTTGTTGGATACATTTGGTACCTGTGTTTTGGTATTCGTATTCAATATTTTGTAAAGTTATTAAGTGGTTATGTCGATATATATATATATATATATATATATATATATATATATATATA